>JAULJZ010201705.1:0-43517 GCA_032270985.1 Heliamphora pulchella
AATAGCCACTCATGGCTGTTGGTTTCCAGGCTTCAATTGCAATTGAATGGCCAATCCAATTGTAATTGATCCAGCTAGCGAAATCTGGATTTCAATGGCCAATGAAATTCACAGATTCCAACAGTCAGTACTGCATGCAGTGGGTAAACCCACCCCCAAAAGACTTATTTATTGCTTGTATAGACCACAAAAAAAGTTGGGTTGAAAATTCTTTTAATTAAGGGACTATAGCACACACTAATGGCCATTGCCCCATCCCCACCTCTAATCCAACAAACAAATGGGTCCAAAATATTTAATCAAAAACCTCAATCACTATAATTGTGAATTAATGAATCAAATAACTCGTTGGTTTCGCTGGTAACTTCAAGTTGCTTTTTTTTAGAAAATCTTTTTAAATTTCTTGATCAATTTCTTTTTTAACTCATCAAGAGGAATATAATAATTTTAAAAGTGTCAAGTAAAAAAAATCTCTGTTAAAGAGAAGTAAAAAATGTTATAAAAAGTGATAATATAAATTATTCTTTACGTAAGAAAAAGATACATTAAATAAGATAACAAATGATTGTTATAAAACGTTTCTTGACAAGACATTTAGCATAAATTGAGGTGAATATGAGATATTAATACTAATTGGAATAATGGATATTTTTATCACTAATTAAATAAGTAGTATTTTCATTAGTATCACAGAAAAATAAAAAATATCAATATGAGTTATATCAATCAGATCGCCGTGGTGTGCAAAGTGCGTTTTTATTCTTTTAATATTTCTTTCACTAATACTTGGTAAATTTCTATCGAAAGATGGGACCTACAATAGTTAGGTGACCACTGTCTTTGTATTCCATATTTATAATTGATATTTTCATAACTTTTAGAGAGTTTATTCAACAAACTCTTTTATTTATTTTTTGGACACTTCGGGATTATTCCATTTATGGTGGAATGATGTAGTATTCTTGCTTATTATTTTTTTATTATAATATTTACGATGTTGGTATTTATTTCTATCATGCTGAATCTTAATTCCACGATTACGGTCTTGCCTAGGGTTTTAAAATTACACTCTATTTGCTTTAAGAAATGGGATAGAACTGGTCGAGTGAGATTGATAATCTTTCACCGAGAGCTTGTTATTTTGTTTAGCCACAAGAAGGTACGAAACCAGTTGAGAGTACTTTGTAAAACGTTGTTTTCTATTTTACTATTGTATGAGCAAATTATAAGCGTGAGATGTGAAGAATATTTATTTCTAACATCTTTTTTTGTATTTTTTTGTCCACATGTCAGTCATAAAACAATTTTAAACAAAAAAGAATTGTATGCACTAGCAGACTTATAATCATGCAACTTTAGGTGCAACCAACTACAAGAAGTTTTCGAGAGAAGTACGATCTTATGGTGCTCATGTATATGTCTTCAAATCATTTCATAAAAGGTGGATCTTTTATATATCTTGATGTATTCAAATTTTAATTTCTCTTAAAGTTGATAGCGAATGAAAAAATTTCTTTTGTGCGATCTTGCAGGGATGTCTTACTTTCGTCTTTTATTGTATTTCCTATTGGAAGCAATATGTAAGGCAATTAGAATTTTATTAATTATGATTTGATTATAGAATCAGCATATTAGAAAATTAGAATTTTGTTGATTATGATTTGATTTGAGAATTTATTTTCTTCTTTTTTATAGTCATGCTTTACGATTATAAATAGCTAGTTATATCACTTTGTAATCCTCTTTTGGTTCAACCTCCATTTGGTTCGACCCTCGTACTACCACCACACATCCTCGTTGTCCGTGCCTCTGGCCGTCAACCCCTTGCCGACAATATTGCCTTTTAGCCGATAACCTCGATTGTCAACTATATCTCTGGTTCAACTTCACTTTCTTCTATTTTACTGATTTAGTGGTTCATTTTCTTTGCTACTCATATCTGTTTGGGGTTACCAATGTTTTTTGTTAGCAGTCTTCTCGGTTCTGTTGCGTCTCTAGCTACATTTGGTTTGGCAATATTACTATATCTAGCGACAAAAGTGTGCCTAAGTCATTTCAATATGACTTTTCTCTTTCTCAACTTGCATCTGCTCATCGTATTACCAATGTCTTGTTCAATGGCAAAGATTTTACAACTTGGAGTCAATCTCTTCATCTCTATCTTGAGGGCAAAGGCAAATTTAGTTAGCTACTGGCGGTTGAGCAACCACTACTCGAGAATGATCCTAAGTATACTTAATAGGAAATTGAGAATTGCTCCATCTTGGGTTGGACTTCAACTTTGTGGAGGAACATGTTTACCACATGTTCATGTATCATGACACGGTTTCACATTTATGGTTAGCCTTGACACAGATGTATGCACACGTCGTAGGAGGCTTTGGACTTTAGGTGCTAGCATTTTTTGGCTACTTATAGTCTCGCTAAGAAGAGTTAGCTCAATATAAACCCTTAAGTGATTTTCCTACTGAGCTGCCTCCATGGTGGTCAAATGGCTCAATCGTCAGTATATGTACCAATTCTTGATGGGTTTGCAAGTTGAATTTGAGTCTCTACGCATTCAAATTTTGAACACATCTATTATGCACTTCTTATATAAGGCCTTTGCTATTATTGATGGTAAAGAACATCGTCATCGACTGATCCAGCATGCTCCATCCTCTTTCCTAGAGCCACTTTTCCTATCTGATCAAATGGCATTTGTTACTAATTTTAGATCACGGTTCGCAAATGGAAAGGTTATTTATTTTCATTGTGATGAAACGGGGCACACTAAGGCTCGTAATTTTAAACTTCATCCCAAATTGAAGCAACGCTTTACTAGGAATTGCATTTTTGGCTCTAAGTCCTCGCACTACTGGATGCCGAGCGTATTAGAAGTGTTGGGTCTCTAACTCTCTTTGACTTTAGTCATTTCCAATCTCAAATTGGTCAACTTTAGGAGCAACTTGGTTCTCTTACTACTTAGACTTAGAGCATCTATCAGATTTCCACTACTACCCTAGCGACAAATACTTCTACTGCTTTACATGTTCAATCTTTGAAGCCTACTTAGGTTCTGAATTCTGGGGCTATTGACCATATGACTGGTGAGTTATCAATTTTTTCTTCCTCTATTTTTTTCTACTAACCACACTATTTGCTTGCTAATGGCTCCACCTCATATATTCATCATAAGGTGATGTGTTTTTCCCTTATGATATTACCCTTATTTCAGTATTTTATGTCCCGAATTTTGCCTTTAACCTTTTATTTGTTAGTTGTATCGCTAAAAAACTTTATTATGTTGTCATTTTATTACCTACTCATTATTTACTTCATGACGTGAATTCGAAGAAGATTCTTGGTAAGGGATATGAGCACGATAGACTGTACTACTTCGAAGACCAGCCACTATTACCAGTACCTACATTAAGTCTTTAGGCCACTGTGTTACCAAAGCTGCATCTCTTGTCTTCTCTCTCTAAACTCTGAACCTAGGACATGCTCATTTAAGATATGCTAATTTCTAGCCTTTGTGTTTGTTATTTTCTTATTTAATCAAAGTTTATAAGAATAATAAATCTTAGTGTATTGTTTGTAAACTCTCTAAACATACTCGCACCAGTTATATTTCTCGTATGCATCATGTGTCTGGTATACTTGGTCTTATTGATTTAGATATATGGGATTCTCCCCGGTTGTTGCTTCGTTTAGCCAGTTATTATGTAACCTTTATTAATGATAATTCTCGATGCACTTAGGTCTATTTCTTGAAAAAAAAAATCAGATGTGTTATCCCTCTTTATTCAATTTCTCTAGATGGTCAAAATTAAGTTTCATACTATTGTTTGCCATATATGATCTGATAATGGTGGTGAGTACATCTCTAATGCCTTTTGCATCCATTTTGCTGAGATAGGTATCTTGCAAAAAATTACCTGCCCTTACACACCCGAACAAAATAGGGTTGCCGAATGTAAGAACCGCCACATTATGTTTGTCGTTCGTTGCTTTCTTTATGTCATGCATGTTCTTAAGTTTTATTGGCATATGGCTGTCCTCACTGTTGTTTACCTCATTAATCTCACTTCTAGTTTCATTCTACATGATTTGGCTTTCCTTTAGGTTCTTTGACCTGATCGTCTCCTGTTTTCCTCTCATGCCTCATATATTTGGTTGTACTTGCTTCGTTTAGAATCGTTGTCCCACTCGTACTAAATTAGATAATAAGTTTATTAAATGCCTTTTTAGGTTATTCATCTATGTTCAAAGGCTATCATTGTTATGACTCGGAGTCTTGCCGCATATTTCCCTCACTTGATATCACTTTCTATAAGAATGCTCCATTTTATGGAAGTCAGCCTCAATTAGTTGTCCCGACCTCTCTTCTTGACCCTCCTTAGAATCTCTTTTTGCGAGTGCTTGTCCAATTTCTATTTTTAACTCTCCATTCGAGGGGTACACGTTCATTCCTTGATCTTTTTCCTCCCTTGCAGGTGTATTTTCGCCTCTCTCGCTCTTAGCCTCCGCTACCTGACATCCCTTTAGATTCAGATTTAGGTAATTCCTTTCCTTCTTTTGTTTCTACACCTACCCCAGCTTGTTATCCTTTTGTGGTCGTAAAGCTCTTTCTGTTATGGTTGGCTTAGCAGTTGAATCATCGTATCTCCCAATATGTGTCCTATGATGGTCTTTCGGCTTTCTATCACACTTTTTTGGCAAGATTGACTGTGTGCCAATCCCTCAGTCAATGTTTGACGCTCTTCAAAATTCCAAGTGGATCACCATGCAAACAAAGGTGGATACTTTAGAATCTAATTATACCTAGGAGCATGTGCCCTTATCCTCTGACGAGAAAATTGTGGGATTTAAGTGGGTTATTAGTGTCAAGTACTTCACTAATGGTTTTGTAGATCGATATAAGGCTCGTCTTGTAGCTAAAGGCTTTACCCAGGGCTGCGCAAATTTTAAAGACTAGGTCAGATGTGGAGGCTTATAAAAAGGACACAAAACAAGACATGAAGAGGGCCTCTAAAAGGTGAAAAGAAGGGGGAGAAGGTGGCGGCTCCCTCGGAAGGTTTTCTAGTGACACGCATGGATGGAAACCAAGCATCATCACTCCATCCATGAGCGGCTAACAGCTTTCCTAGTGTAACACCCCGACCCTTCTCATGGCAATGATATTATCTGTTTTGGGCAAAGCCCTCACGATTTTATCTTTCCCAAGAGGTCACCCATCCTTGCATTATTACAGTGTGAACACGTTTAACTGAGTTCTGCTAGGGTTTCTACTACCTGAAAAATGTCTCATTGCTATGTAGGGGTTCAAGACTTTTTCTTTATAACCCAGAAATTTCATCTTCCTTTTCGATGTAGGAGACCAAGATATCACAATCCATCCTCTTAGGGCTGCACGTTCCCGTGTAATAGCATGTCAGCTCCGGTAGCCTGTTAGTACTTATCGATCTGCCCACTCAGTAGCCTACCCACATGACATGCGAGATGGATGGGGCCCACACTCAGAGGTGAGGAGAGTCGACTTTGATACCACTTGTAACACCCCAACTCTTCTCATGACAACGATATTGTTCGCTTTGGACAAAATCCTCACGATTTTGTTCTTTCCAGGAGGTCACCCATCCTTGCATTACTCCAGCGTGAGCACACATAACTGAGTTCGCTAGAGTCTCTACCACCTGAAAAAATATCTCGTTGCTATGTAGGAGTTCAAGGTTCTTCCTTTATAACTTATGAACTCTCTCGATCTTTTTTTCCGATATGGGATACCAAGCTATCACACCTAAGGTTTTAGATGAAACCATAGCCAAGTAACTTTGGTTTTACATTTAGTTCTAGGATTTAATTATTTAGATTCAATGGTTGTATAAGATAAAGGTTTTAATATTTATTCATTGATCTTATTGTTCATATATAGCACATGTGTTTAATTTTTGTGATTGTAGATACATGCTTATGTATTGGTTGTCTTTGTTTTATGATCGATACTTGAGATAAATGTATGCTAAAAGAAGACGAATTGTGCTAAAATCACATAAAAAATGATCCATGCTAATTGAAGATACTTTATGCTTGACCATTGACTGCATGAATTTGTCTAGATGATTACCGTTAGGGCTTGTAGCCATAGTGGATCATGACTGAATTGAATAGTTAACTCTAGACTAATACAATTGTATTTATTTTAAGGTTATGGTGGATTCAAAACTCTAATACTTTTCACATTTATAGATATTTTAGATTAGATTTTATTATTTTATTTTATTCAAATCAGTTTTATCTCATAAACTCAATCAATTTTTGTTTCAAATTAATTTTAGGTACTACTATGAGAATACCGTAACTTAGCCTTATTATCCATGTTGGGACGATACACTATTCTACTGAATAGTAGTTTCTACTTGAGTTATAAATATTTATTTTTGGTGTTATAACAACTGAATTCAATGTGTGTTTGGAAATTCTATACCTATACCCGTTGTCAGTAAAGGAAAAATTGTTCTTAAATTGACTAATGGTAAATTTCTCTCATTTATTGAAGTGCTTCATTTACTGAAATTCATGGAAATCTAGTGTCAGTTTTACTACTTAGTAAAGTGGGTGTGAAAATCACTTTTGAAAGTAATAAAATTACTATGACAAAAGATGGTACATTTGTTGGTAACAGTTATGTAATAGTGGTTTATTTGTGCTTAATGTTGGCCATGTTGTGAATGAAAATGTATCTTCATATATGACATGTGCATTTGGCTGACTCTATTGATATATGGCATAGTAGATTGAGTCATGTAAACTATTCTTATATTAATAAAATAAAAGAGATTGGCTTTATTTTTAAACTTTTGAACCCAAGTTTTGATAAATGTGAAGTAGGTGCAAAAACTAAAATAGTTTTAAAAAAAACCTCTAAGTATGCCAAAAGAATAACTAAATTATTAAGTTCAATATATAGTGATTTGGGTGACCTCAAAATACCGAGACTAGAGGTGGTAAAAGATAATATGTTACTTCACTGATGATTTTTCAATATATACAAATTTATATTTTTTTAGAAATAAAGATGAAGCGGGTGATATGTTTATCAAATACAAATTAGAGGTACAAAATCAATTAAATAAGAAAATAAAAGAATTGAGAATAGAAAGGGGTGAAGAATATGAATCCAATTCTTTGAATAATTTTATGAGTAACATGACATAGTTCATGAAGTAACAACAATGTATTCATCCAAGTCAAATGGCGTAGCTGAAAGAAAATACAGAACATTAAAAAAATGATGAATGGGATGCTTATTAGTTCTGGATTATCAGATAATTTTGTGGGGAGAAATAATTTTGTGAACTTGTCATCTTCAAAAATAGAATCCCACATAAGAAAATTGGAAAAACATCTTATGAACTTTGGATAGGATATGCATCTTCTTTAAAACACATTTAAAAGTTTAGGGTTGTTTAGCTAAAGTAATGTTACCTGAACCCCAAAAAAAAAAAAAAAAAAAATTATTCAAGAACTTCTGGTTGTGTTTTTGTTAGTTATTCTCCTAATACTTGTGCTTATAGATTTTTAGTACTTAAAAATAAAAATAATATTTTAGGTGAAATACTATAACTGAAGCATAAAATTCTATATTTTTTGAATATCAATTTCTTATAAAAATCAGTTTGTCAAGTGAAAAAAAATCAAGTTATGATAAAAATGAGCCCATAAATGATTCTTAAAAGAAATTTGAACCTAGGAGGAGTAAAAGAGAAAGGAGAGAGACTAATCTAGGAGACGGGTTTTTGACGTTCTTAGTTGATAATGATCCACAAACTTATAGTAAAGCAGTTAATACATCTTACATTAATTTCTGGAAAGAAACCACTAAAAATAACTTGGATTTTATTAAAGCAAATAAACATGGGAGAAAGTGACAATACCTTTTGGTACTGAACTATTGTGCTGCAAATGGAATTTTAGAAAGAAGTTATAAAAACGAATGGTACAATGAATAAATATAAAGTTTGTAGATGGTTGGAACAATAATGAGATAAGTACATAATAATGTTTGAAAAGAGGCCTTTGGACCAGTTAATTAGAACTCGAATCACTTGAAAAGGCATTTCGACCTTATGACTCGACTAGGAAATCTTCACGCAGGCCCAAGCTACTGTGAGTCGCAACCCGAAGGAGCTTGTCCCTAGACTCAAGCTACTTAGGTTCCTTGATTCGAAGACCTAAAGTCATTTGTAAGATGAAAAATAATAAGTCTTGGGTTGTTCAGATCATGGAGAATCCAAGATACTCTACTCGAACTACTTCACCCGAGCTACTCAGACCATGAATAGCTCGACTATCACAAAAGGGATCTAAAATGGTAATTATTGTTTCATGAAGTACACCAAGGCAGCAACGAGGTATTTTCCATTTTAAGTGATTCGGGTCACCGGCAAATCGAGTTGCTGGGGTCCCCAGTAGCTCGATGAAGTTAATATTATTATTCAACACCCTGAGATGTATATCATCCCATAGCACCGACTATGGAGCATAGTTCTGACTACGTATGAAGA
Source organism: Heliamphora pulchella (assembly GCA_032270985.1). Classification (NCBI taxonomy): domain Eukaryota; kingdom Viridiplantae; phylum Streptophyta; class Magnoliopsida; order Ericales; family Sarraceniaceae; genus Heliamphora; species Heliamphora pulchella. The sequence goes on from JAULJZ010201705.1 coordinate 8,550, forward strand.
TATTCCACAGCACAGACTGTGAAGCATAGTACAGACTATGACAGTAGCTCTGATTACTTGACTATACTTTCATAGCATAGACCATGATGACAGCACAGACTGTATTATTGCCACGACACAGGTCATGAAGACAGCATAAGCTATGTAGTTCTGACTACCTAATTATAGTAACATAGCCCAGACTATGCGGCTCAACACAGACTGAATGAAGCCAAATAAATATATAGCACAGACTACACCTCTATAGATTCCTCTGATAATCGAAAGGCTGTCCCAGAGACAATCAAAAACAATGGAAGTACAATTCTGCACGGAACGTTGTGAGACATGTGGCATGGTGGCTAAGAAAAGGATTTGTCGAACCACATGACCCTCTCATTCGAGTCACTCAAGTGACACCTAAGTCACTCGATTTGAGTGGGTCAGGTACTCGACCCGAGTGGGTCAAGTACCCCACGAGGCATCCGATGGCTGACCTAGTTGAGTTAGAGTAGAACACTACCTGATTGATTTTCGGGATAGAATCTTTTGATTCCCTGAGATCACCTTTCATGATTTAATTATATCTCTTAGAGAGTCCTATCTTAATCCTAACATAACTCCTCTAAGTGTTATAAATAGGAGAGATAGTCGTGCTTTCAAGAGGATCAGATTAGATAGCCTAATACAGATAGTTCATACTGCTAATATTCCGACTCAATTAGTTTTCTTCTTCACCCAACCATTCTTTCTTCGTTCTGTGTTTTCTGATTACTTTACATATTTCACATCTCCATAATTATTCTATAGTTCATTCTAAAAGAACCCCTACAAAGTTCATTTAGTTTCTAAGCCTATAAACGAAAAAAACAATTTTGATTATTTTGACACTTATTCTCATATAACACGAATATCATATGCTAGAGGTTTCATTGAAATAGCCCCCATATATAAATTAGTGATACAACAAATAGTTATTAAAATGGCTTTTCTAAATGGAGACCTAAAGGACAAAGTTATATAGAGCGATGTTGGGGATTTGGTCATGATAATTTCTCCCACAAGCCTCTTGAATCACGTAACAAGTCACATAAGAAGAAAAGAGCAAAAAAAAGCCACAAGAACACGATACACAAGATTTACGTGGTTCGACAATTGGTGCATATGTTCACGAACTCACACGTTTTACTATTCTTGAGAGAAAATAAAGTTACAATGATGTATCACATGCATAATAGGGTTTAGAACTAAACTCCATTTTAAATATGTTGTAAAAAATAGAGACTGTGGTTAAAATCGCGTAGCAATTCGTCGCACTTTGTCTGGAAAGCCATCCGGATGGTGATCACATTGCCCCGTTCCGTCCAGACGGCTGATGTCTGTTGTTACCACACTAAAAATAGATAGTTATAACCTAAATAAAAACTAACTCCATAGAAAAATGGTTAAGACTAGGTCTCGTTTCAACGGTGACAATTAGGCTAAATCGCAATTCTTTGCAATTAAATTATTTGATTTAATTATTAATCCAATGGAATGGACGTTCTAATTAACTAAATGCGAAAAATAAAAGAAAACTAAAATTAAAGGAGTTGATTAATATGAAAAACGTATCCTAGGGTTTTGAACTCACCCTAGCCAAACAATTCAAATCCATTATGATTTAGTAGTTTTCTCAAGATTCAACTCAACCACGTTCTAGCTACGAGCCCGAATCAAGGAATCAAGAAAAATCTTTGATTGAAAACTCTGCATAGCCTATTTTTGATTAGCACAGGTCGTCCATTGTAAACTCGGCATTGTTTGTCCGATCGTATAATAACCTATCTCAAGTTTCAAATAAAATATAGCAAGAAATAATATTATATAATATCGCAATCACAATTACAAAAAGTAAAAGCGTGATCTAAATAAATCAATAAAAACTCGTTGATCAAACTCTATATCTAAAAAAATTATACAACTACTTTTATCCATTATTGGAAGGAACTAAAGTCTTAACTAGAATAAAATACTCAGCTAGGGTTTCATCGAAGCCTAGGATGAAGGAAACTAGCTACTTATGTTGCGGCTACAACTTAGGGATGAAAGAGAAGAAGCATTTATGGATTGTTGTGCTCGTTGTCTTCCTTGCCCTAGCTGGTGTGTTATTTGCACCTTGTATCTCTCAATGTGTATCCCTATTTCTGAGCTGTGTGTCCCTATTTCTGATCTATGACTCCCCTTATATAGTGACTTCCACGCCTTAAGTCTTTAAAACTTTCGTGCAATTAATTCCCCACAAACCTTTCGGACGCCCATCCGACTGCAACTCTTTCTCGGTAAAATCGTTCAGGCACCCGTACGAACGAAATTGTCCAGAATGTATTTTGCTCTTTTTCTCTCGTTTTTCTATGTTCTTATCTCTCCTGATGCTATGGCTGAAACATTAGAAAAATAGATTATTTAACACTAGATCAAGGATTATACCAGTTTTTTTTCACTTTTTTTTAATAATCTTCCACTTGAAATAAAATCACTCCAAGTCTTCTGATACCCAAAAATCACTCTCCTCAAACCGAATGAGCGAACCCGTGTAAGCCTTCCCCTGTCTTCTAGGCTTAAGGACCGACTGAAGCTGAACAATCATTCAGCTTCTCCACCTTCACCACTTTAGTGAACGTATCTGCAAGATTCTCACTTGTGTGAATCTTCTACAGATCAACTGATCCCCTTTCAACTAAAATCAATAAAATGATGCTTGATATCGATATGTTTGTTCTTGAATGGGACATTGAAAAATGCTATGAGTATCAAATTAAACCTAGAGAGGGTGAATATGTTAATTTATGCTAGGTAAAAACGTAATAAAAAAACTTAAAGATTAAACATCCACAAAAGAAGAGGCAAGATTTAACGTGGAACTTCTAGGGTGGAGGCCTAGAATAAAAACCATGACACCAACCCACAAAACCTTCACTATGGATCAAAAAGGTATAAGACAGAAAAATCAAGGAATTACACATGTTACCCAATATTGACCTTGCTTCTTTTGCTGAGCTAGCTTCCCGAGCTTCTTCTTGATTTTATAGTTTCCACAAGTTTCAACATCTCGATTTTCGTAAACCCACGGCTCCAAAATGATCGGAACAAAAGAGAAAAGTGTGGAGAATTGAAGATGAATGTGATGTATGATGAACAACACAATTATGGTTTGATTGCACTCTAAAAGATGGAAAATGCACCTAGATTGCTACTAAACAGTGAAGGAAAGAATGAGCACAATGTTTTGACAATAAAGCCCTAAAAAGCCTTTATAAATGCTCGCCTAACACTTTTGAAACCCTATGCAACGAAAAAAGATACACACACACACACACACACACACACTTCTAGGGTTTTGTAGGAATAAATGCTATAAAAAAATTGAGTCTGGGCACTTAAGCGCCTTGCGAACGGATACTAGCACTTGTGCTTGCTGTAAGCCCTTGCAAACGTTGCCCACACCTAGGGGCATGAAGCACTCGCGAGCTAAGATACTGTCATCCAAGCACTTATGAACCGCTCGAGTGTTCTAGGGGTGCCTTGCAAGCGCTCAACACTGGAGTAAAAGGGGTTGAACCATTTTGAAAATGTAACACTCAAGCACTTCACTGGCATGCTACAAGTGCCATCTACTAGAAGAGGTCAAAATAGACCAGTGCTCGAGCGCTTGACGAGTGCCTATTGAGTGCTCTGCACTATTTGAGTGCCAAGATAATTAGAGCTCGAGGGCTTTAAGGGCACGTAACGAGCGCTTGTCACTAGAAAGTCAATGGGTCCCTTGATATTCCAGCGATCAAGTGCTTAGCGAGTGCTTAGCCAAACACTAGGCATTGGAAATACAAAGACAATCTTGATATTCTCGTGCTCCAGCGTTTAGCAAGCGCCTAACGAGCGCTAGTTTCTGGAAAAACTAAAAAGTCACCCAAAAGACTGGCAACTAGCACCGAATGAGCGCTAGCTTCTGGAAAAGATGGATAACAGTTGAGATACCAGTGCTCGAGTGCCTAGTGAGCACTCCTTTCTAGAAATGTAAAGAGTTTTATTGAGCTCGACAATTGAGCTCCTAGCGAGCGCTTGCTTTTAGAAAAGGCCAATAGCTAAGGAAAGAGGGTTGAACAAAAGGAATGCAAAGATGTGTACGCAAATGTGTTATAGAAGAACACTTGGATCATTGGAACCAACCAACTAGAACACATAACACACAAGCTACCCCATCCTAAAGAAAAAAAAAGGATTCAAATACAGACACTGACGGTTTTGTTAAACACTCAAAAATTGCCAATAACATTAATAAACTTTGAGTTTTTTTTTAGATTTATAGCACTATTTTCTGTCACTAAACAGTTGATATTTGCCTTGTTCTTTAGCCAGTTCTTTCAACAAGCCCTTCAAACATATCAATTCCTTGCGCACCTCCGTGAATACTACATATTTTGCCATTGTGGTAGAGATAGTCACAATCTTTTGTAATCCGAATATCTAGCCGGCTGCAACACTGACAAAAAGTAAACATACTTTTTCTACTATCACCTACCAGGTCTGAATCCACAAATTCTTGTAGTTAAATTTTTGAGCCATTATAGTACAATGCATAATCTGTAGGTGATATAATGGCTCAAAAAATTTAACTACAATGGCTCACCACGACATGGGTTAGGCCAGCTTGCGCCCCCATTTAAAGAGTCGATAATGCCCTGCTTGGCATCAACCCAAAGTCTAAGATAATAACACAGGAATTTCAAAAAGACGTGTCCGAGGTGTCTACCTTCCCCAAAAGTTAACAACCACACCGAGGATGTGACCATGGTGTTTGCCCGGGGATATACCACAAAAGATTTTATACACTATAGACACTTCCAAACATGATTCGAGGGTGCAACCGACTTCGATACGACATGCATTCAATGACCATGGCAAAGTACAACACAGGTGATGTGTAAGGTATAATTTTCTAATGCATCCTTGCATGAATATGTAATGGTTACACTTATTCTCATATTATCAGATAATATAAATCAAAATTTGAAATGTTCCTAATATCGTGCTTCTATGTTCAACACATTTTATGAATAATTCACACAAATAACATTACAAGTCCAAAGTTTCCATCTTTACAAATTAACAAACTTAGGTTACACAAAATTCAACATTATTCCAAAATGTCTATCTTTATCTACAGAAAGTGTAAAATACATTTGGGCTATCAAATCCTAAAATAAAATTATGATATTTGGACATGAGCTAAATCAAGGGGTTCTCTACAATTTTCGTGCAGAACACGTTCTAAGATATCCATTAAAAACAGGTGATTTAGGTCTTATAGAACAATGGCCTAATCAGGCCAGAGACAGATTCTAAAAAGATTCAAATTGTTTATCAATTAAATGAAAAAACATTTGGGGGCATCAAATGAACTCTAAAATTTCTAATTTTTGGATGTGTTAGATTTTGATGTCCCCTAAAACTTTCGTGATGGAACCTAGTCCAGTAGTTAAAGGAAAAATTAGAGTTTTGGCCTTCCTAAGAAAATAGGTCAAAACAGTATTTTAAAGATCAAAATGGGTGATTTTCAAGTTTGAAAACTGTGGGTATAAAATTAGTTTGGGGGATCATTTCAACTCCATAAATCACAAATTTTGGATAGAACTTATATTAGAAGTTCTCTTAACTTTTTCATGAAGAATACATCTTTGAATAACGAATAAAAATAAATAAAATAACCTTCACAAAAAAATGTGACAGGATCTGCCTAGTGCGGCAGAATTTGTATAGCAACTTTAAAAATGTGTTTTGACATATCAAATAGTGATAAAAATGCCTCATTTTTTGTAAGTAAATAGAAAAAATGTGTTAGCTACAACTTTTGTGAATAAACCATTTTGTGAACAAACCTGTAAATTAGGGATCTGGCCTCCATAACAGGGACTCCTCTATACTTCTTGTATGGCATAGATTTTTCGTTTTTTGATATGGATCATACTAAACATGTAATGTACAAGTTCCAGCAAGCTAAAAAGATAAAAGATCATGAATTACACATTCATATTTTACACAAACTCAAATAAGAACTCAAACCGTCCCTAGTTTTAGTTTTCTTACACATTGAACTAGTTTTTAATTACCTGTGTTCTTGATTTCAATTCCGTAAGAATGCTGGGAGAGAATTGTGATATGAGTACGGAAAGAGGGTTTTAATAGTGTTCTCACCTTAGAAATTAGATTTTGTAGGTTGGAGGACAAGGATTTAGCTTTAGTGCTTTGGTTCCTTCTTCTTTTCTCTCTCTCTCTCTCTCTCTCTCTCTCTCTCTCTCTCTTTCTCTATATATATATATATATATATATATATATGCTCGTGAATGGGGTCAAGAATGGGCTAATTGTGCCGAATGATATATGCAAGAGGGGTGGTGTGGTGGAATGATGAATGAAAAAAAGAAAGGTCCAATAAGAATACATGCAATTATTACGTGATGAGACCAAAGGGAGATTTGCTTGGGATTTCTTGCATGGGGGTGATGGAGTGGCTGCTCAAGGGACATCATGAGGCTCAAAAAACTGATTTTGTGTATATATAATAATATAATAATGGTCCAAGAGGGTATAAATATACTACATTGCTAAAAAGCTTAAAATAAGCTTAAAATGGAAAATTAGTCATTTTTTCTTGTGAATTATCTTTAATTAATAAAATTATAGTTGGCACATTATATTTATAGTTTAAAATATTATTGTAATATTTAAATATATATACATCAAAGACAAGTGTCAATATAAATCTTTTTGTAGGAATTTCTCAAATAAGCTTTTTAATTGAAAACTAGTGTATATGGTTTTTGTTAAATAATTTGACTTATACAAATATATTATTTTAAATCAAATTAATATTTTTTTTAAAATACTCTTAATAATTAAAATATATATATAAGGCCTTGTTTGACTTAAAAGATGAATTGGGTTGACAAAGAGGTTTTTTATTGGATTATTTGGCTTATTTTCAAGAATTAGGCTTTATGACTCAAATTAGGCTTAAAGAATAAATTGGTTAGCCCAACTAGGATTTTGGACTAAATGAGCTTTTCTCTAGATTCATGGAAAAGGTCGGGATGAAAAATTACGCAAAAAGAACATGTAAGAACAAATCGAATTTTATTTTATTATTAATTTTAAGCACATAAATACGTATATTATTATTATATTGACTTCTTTGTTATTATTATTATATTAATATTTAGTTGTTTATTTACTTATTTATTTATTATTATTAATTTTGTTAACAAAAAGTCGGATCGTTTCATATGTTTTTCTGTGTTGAGTTGGATTTTTGAAGTTAATTTGGACTGATTTTGATAAAAGAATAGTAAATTAAAAATAATGATTAAAAAAAGAAAAATTAACCACATTTATAAAATCTAACGGTGAAAGTTTATTCAATTTTTATGAAATTTGAGTATATTCTATTAATTTATGGATGAATAATTTCACAACTATTGAATAAGTGTAAGTTGTACAAATAAATTAAGTGTTGTTCTAATTATTTTCTACAAGCTCATGCATTTTAATTGTATCTAAGTATTAGGCTTAAGTTTTACATCATAGGTTATGCATTATAATTAAATTTGGAGTGGTTTAATTTTATTTTTGTCATATTGTTCATATTTTGTGCTTAAAAAAGAGTACTCCAACAACTAATACTTGATCACATAGTTGAAAGTGCCGTTTGGTGCAATTTTTGGCTTTTTTCGAAGGTGAGTGTGCTATTTTATAGAAATAAAAATTAAAATAATATTTTTACACTACTAAGTAAGTATTAGAATATAACTATTATTTTAGTTAAGAAATATGTTTTGTTGAAATACTATTTCAAAATGAATCAAGATATTTTAAAAGTGATTGAGAAGAATGATTTTGGTGGTTCAAAGACATGCCATTGTATCTTGGATGCCAAGGAGTGAGCCTAGTGCATGGATACTAATTGTGCATTATTCACTTCCTTAATGTACACAAAGAAGGTATATAAATTGTCTGTTCGAATGTATACAAACAGAGTATATAAATTGTTTATTGTTGTACACAATAGGATAAATAAATATTGTGATGCTATCGTAGGGTCAAAATGGTATCGTTAACAACTCTTGGTTGTGAGGCTAAATAACTATTTGGCATACCTGATAGATTCAGTTTTACTTGTTGTGAAATGCGATATTTAAAAATATTATTCTTGTAAATTGAAGAAAAATACTAGTAATAGGATTGATAGAATGGTTTTCTCTATTATGATATTATGTTGAAAAAATCATATTTAATTAAATTTGATCTTGCACCACAATTGTTTCTCAATTATTTTACTTATTTCTACTTCTATGGGTAGTAACACTCGCAAGAATTTTCAATTTGCTAGAGTAGAGGTTTAATTTATTACACGGGGTCTTGAATGGCTATATAGCCAATAGTTGAAGTAGTTTGAGTCAATACCTTTGTACATATATTTTTGTTATGTTATAAATTTTGTGTATATATGTGTGTGTGTGTGCGCCCGCGCGTGTGTACATGTTACTTTGGAACATATCTTGACTTTTAAAATTTTCTAACTCAATAAAAATAATATTTCATGATTTGCAATATTAATTCTAAAAATATTTTTATTTTATAATTATTTTTTTGACACTTTCCCAATTGGGTGTTACAATTTTTGGTATATATATATATTGTATAGAGTTATGGAATTAGGTGATCAACACAAGTCAGTCCATGAAAGTATGGAAGTGGAAGTATCTTTTGCGCCTGCCCAAGCTCAAGATAGTGCGCATGAAACTAGTGAAGAAGTTAACAATGTCCAGTCTCTGCCAAAATTAACAGAATGATTATTTGATACAATGATAAATTTGACGGCGCAACAAGCAATATATTTTGTTCTACAGTCAGTTGCACTCTTGGGCATTGCAAAAGGGCATACACACTGTTGTGATTCTCTTCATGGGTATTTTAAAAAGTTGGATCCTTTAGAGTTTGATGATTCACCTAATCCATTTGATGCTTAGCGGATGAGAAAGTAAGAAGAAATTTTTGAATTAATGGAAGTAACTGATGAGCAAAAGGTGATGTTAGCCACATTTATGTTTATAAGAGAAGCTTGACGTTAGTGGGATGTTACCAAAAGTAGACTGATTACGCTACTTGGCATTGGTGATAACCCTGCTTCTAGAAAGATAATTTGGTAGTCCTTTATTAAAGTTTTCATTGAGAAATATTTTTCAAAGACTTATGAATTGGGGTAAAGGGGAGATTTTCTGAAGTTAAAGCAAGGTAGTTTATTAGTAGCAGAGTACGAAACTCGATTCATAGCCTTATCACATTTTGGACTAAACTTGGTTAGTGCAAAAAAGGATAAGTGCAGAATGTTTGAGGATAGCCTAAGTTTAGAAGTGAGATCACAAGTGGCACTATTAAGGCCGTGTAATTTCTCTAATTTAATTGATGTGGCTTTAAATGTATAGAGCGGTGTAAAAATGAAAGGTAAACATAAAGAGCAGAATAAGAGGAGTAAAACTGAGTTCACCTAGTCGACTATCAGTTCACTTCCCCCGTTCGTCATGATCAATCGAACTGAAAGTTGGCTTCACCTCTAGAGCCCCAGTTTAGGATAGAGTTATGGTTGGTCTACGATCAGGTGAGTCTAACTCCTTTTCTTTCTATTTCTATGAAGGGTAGGCCTTGCAAAAGGCATAAATGGCTACATGTCTGCTTGTTTGCATTGTCTGCTTATTTGCACTTTGCACAACAGACAACACTAACAAAGGGACATGCAGCCGACTCCTTAGGAATTATATGCGTAGAGCTTTAAGTAGGATCTCTAAAAACCAGCCATTTTCAATGTTGCTAATATTCGAGCATCTTTCAACCACTTTAGCGAGCAAGTTGCATTCTTCACGAACCTCCAATGGGAAGAAATTTTGGTAGTCCATTCAAAGGGAAAGAAAAAAAGGGAGTTCCTCTTTTCAACGTCGAAGCGTGACTCAGTCCCATGGTTTTGTTTTTGGTCAGAAGGTGAATGTTTCCAAGTAGCAATGACAGACAGGTTCATGTAATGCTCCTATATGTTGTTGTTATGGGTTTATAGGGTAAAAAGTGTTATTGTTGTGGAAACCCTAGACATACTTTTAATTGCCCAAAAACTCAAAGTCAATGACATCATTTGTGGGTATCGTTCAAGGAGGAAGAGGTAATTTTTGAGGTAATACACATGGTCATGATAGTGCTTCTGTGGGTAGAACTAAGGGCCAAGGAAGAGTTTTTGCTATGACCCAAAAAGATGCACAAGCAACTTCAAACTAGCGACAAGTATGCTTTCTATGTTTGGTAGAGATGTACGTGTTTTAATTGATCCCAGATCTACACAATCATTCATACCATGGTCTTTTATTAAGTACATAGATCGATCTTCAAGTCCCTTGAAATATCATATGAAAATTTCTACTCCCACAAGAGAAACTATGTTGATTAGTGTGATATACTGAGATTGTCAACTTTTGATAGATGAAAGAGAGTTATTAGTTGATCTAATACCATTGGATATTAAGGAATTTGATTTAGTTCTTGGAATGGAGTGCTTAACTGCATATTATGCTTCGGTGGATTGTTTTAAGAAAGAGGTGATATTAATTTTTTGCGATAACTCTATTGTAAAGTTCAAAGGGGATAAAGTTATTACTCATGTTTATATGATTTCAACAGTTAAGGCTAAAAAGATGTTAAGAAAGGATAGTCACGGGTACCTTGCACATATATTGGATATTACTAAGGTAAACTTTAGGTAAAAGACATATAGGTAGTTCGACAGCTTCCAAATGTATTTCCAGAAGATATATCGAGTTTATAACTAGTAGATCGAGAGATATAATTTACCATTGAGCTTTTACTAGATACTCAACCCATCTCTATTGGATCTTACCGTATAGCCCTAGTAGAATTGAAATAATTAAACGTTCAACTTTAGGATTTACTAGACCGGGATTCATCAGACCAAGTATGTCTCCATGGGAAGCTAATACAATGAGAATGTGTATATACTATCATTAGTTAAATGAATTGACTATTAGGAATAAATATCTTTTACCACGAATTGATGATCTTTTCAATCAAATAACGGAGGGCATCAGTATTCTCTAAAAGATTGGTCTTAGATCTAGGTATCATCAATTAAAGGTTAGAAAAAAGTGATATTCCTAAAACAACTTTTAGAACTAGATACACTTATTATGAATTCTTGGTAATGCATTTTGGTTTATCAAATGCTCCTACAGTGTTTGTGGATATTATGAATAGAGTTTTTCAACATTATTTGGATTTATTCATTATAGTCTTCATCGATGATATTTTGATTTACTCATGAAATGAAGAAGAGCATAAAAAATAATTAAACATTGCACTTCAGATTTTAAGGGATAAGAAATTGTATGGGAAGTTGAGTAAAATTGAATTTTAGTTGAAAGAAGTAGTATTCTTAGGACATGTAATCTCAAAAGATGGTATTTTAGTTGATCCCAAGAAGATTGAAGCGGTAGTGAATTGGGGAAGACTCACAAATGTGACTGAAATTCAAAGGTTTTTAGGTTTAGCGGGGTATATTACCAGCGATTTTTATAAGGATTTTCTAGTATGACTATACCATTAACTCAGTTGACTAGGAAATAAGTTAAATTTGAATGAAATGATAAATGTGAGAAAAATTCTCAAGAATTGATGAATAGGTTGATTACAGCTCCTATATTAACAATTCATTCAAATGGAGGAGGAAATGCTATTTATAGTGATGCTTCTCATCAAGGCATAGGTTATGTACTAATGGAACATGGAAAGATGGTTACTTATGCTTCTAGATAGTTAAAAACACGTAAAAGAAACTATCTTCCTCATGGCTTAAAGTTAGTAACAATCGTATTTGTACTAAAAACTTTGGCGACACTACCTTTATGGGGGAGACATGTGAGATTTATACTAACCATCAAAGTTTAAAATATTTGTTTACTCAAAAGGATTTGAATATATGATAGCTAGCTGAGGTGGATAGAGCTAATAAATGGTTATGATTGTGCTCTATTATCAAGGAAAAAAATGTGGTGGCATATGCTTTAGAAAGTCATCGTAAAGTTTGGCACAACTACAAACTATTCAGACCAATTTGTTCGTTGAATTGCGATATGTGAGAGTGTATTTGATAGTAGGCGAGACTACAACTTTGTTAGCTACTCTCACATTGGTTAGCTGCATATCATGCTTCAATGGATTGTTTTAAGAAAGGTGATTTTAAATATTTATGATTACTCTATAGTAAATTTCAGGGGGATAGAGTTATTACTCTTGTTTGTATAATTTCAGCGGTTAAGGCTGAAAAAATGTTAAGAAATAATTATCAAGGGTGCCTTGCACATGTGGTGGCTAAAGATAAACTTTAGGTAAAAGACATACCGATAGTTCGAGAGTTTTTAGATGTTTTTTTTTGGAAGAGTCAATGGACTGAGAGATATAATTCACCATTAAACTTTTACTAGATGCTCAACCAATCTCTGTTGCACCTTACCGTATGGCCCAAGTGGAATTGAAAGAATTAAATATTCAACTTTAGGATTTATTAGACTGGGAATTCATCAGACCAAGTATGTCTCCATGGAAAGCTCCGATTTTATTTGTTAAAAAGAATGATGGTATGATGAAAATGTGTATAGATATCACCAGCTAAAAAGATTGATCAGTTTAAGTGGACATCAATATTCTCTAAGATTGATCTTATATCTTGGTATCATCAATTAAAGGCTAAGAAAGTGATATTCCTAAAATAGAACCTTTTCAACATACTCTACTAAGGAGAGCTTCAGCTTTGTGTTTACCTTGTCTTGACTAATCCTCATGCCAAAAATTTGTTTGGCTGCCCCAAAATCCTTCATGACGAATTCTTTAGACAATTGTGACTTGAGATTCTCAATCTCATTCATACTAGATTCTACAATTAACATGCCATTTACATACAATAACAACATAAGATAAAATGCTGAGAACTTTTTAAATTAATAGCAGTGGTCCGCATGGCATTTGATAAATCCTGCACCTACCATAAATGTATCAAACCTCGTATACCACTATCTTAGGGCCTATTTCAAACCATATAAGCTCTTCTTGAACTTACATACTAGGTTTTCTATCCCTCTACTACATATCCATGTGGTTGCACCAGATAAATGTCCTTATCTAGATCTCCATGGAGAAAATTTGTTTTAACATCCAATTACTCTAGGTATAGATTCTTTGATGCCATAATGCTCAAAACTGATATGATAGTGGAAATCTTCACAATCAGAGAGAAAATTTTAGTGTAATCAACTTTTGAGTTCCGTTGAAAACCTTTGACTACCGGCCAAACCTTGTACCTTTTCCTCTCATTAGCCTCTTCATTTAATTTGTAGACTCACGTGTTCTGGAGAGCTGATCCTTGAGCAACTGTACCAACTCTCAAGTTTGATTTGATGATAGAAACTCCATCTCATTATCCAAAGTATGCTTTCATTCTTCCTCGGCATCAACTTGTCATGTTGTTTTCTTCAACCTCTGAAACCTAAAACTTTGATACCAATTGTTAAGGATTAGGTCACGAAAATCCCACCTACAAGTCTCCTGAATCACACATAAACCATACAAAAAGAAACTCGCTAAAAAAATCACATGAACATGACACACAAGATTTATATGGTATGGCGTTTGGTGCCTACATCCACAAACTCACATGTTTCATTATTCTTGATAGAAAATAAGGTTGTAACAAAGTATCACACTCATATTAGGGTTTAGAATGAAACCCCTTTTTAAATATGTTGTCAAAAAATAGAGATTACAGTTAAAATCGTGCAACATTCCGTCACACTCTGTCTCGGACGGTGAGCACACTACCTCGTTCCTTTGGATAGATTTGGCCAAAATTCCCACTGCAATACCAAATTCGAACGGATTTGTCTATAAGGTCTTTCTTCACTTTTTCGGCAAGCAATTTGAAGAGTTTATAAAATAAGGTAAAGAACATATGATATGGTTTGTAAATTGATTGAATCTTTATATGGTTTAAAATAGACACCTAAATAGAGGCAACTGCTTTTATGATTAATGATGTAGATAAATGTATATATTCTAAAATTTCTAATAATAGTGGTGTGACTATTTGTTTACATGATGATGACATGCGTATAATGGAAACTAATTTAGAGGTTGTTAATGATAATAAATAATTCTTCATGTCTAAATTTGATATGAAAAACATGGGTGAAGTGGATGTAATATTATGAATTAAAATTTAGAGAACTTTTAATGATTTGATGTTTTCTCAAGACCATTATGCAATAAAATATAAAGAAAATTTGAACATTATGAATCCAAGTCTGCTTCTACACCATATGATTCTAGTTTTTAATTGATGTAAAATAAAGGAGATGTATCTCAACAAGAATATGCTTAAATAATTGGTAACATGATGTAACTTATGAATTGCACTCGTCTACATATTGCATATTGTAGGGACCTTTAGAACAAATTAATAAAAATAATTATGAAGAGGTGAAATATGCAAAGCAATCAGGAAGCAGGAAACAGAGCGATATGGGGTTAGGTGAAGGAAAATGCTAATTGAGTATGGAATGTTGGCAGTATAAACAATGCATTCGGCTATCAAATCTAAATATCCCAGAAGTACGCTAGGTCGGCCAGATAATATTATACTCCAACTCAACTAGCTCGGCCACTAAATGTCCCGTGGGTATCCGACCCACTCGGGTCGAGTAACTCAGATGTCACTTGAGTGACTCGAGTGGGAGGGTCCCTTGTTTCAACAAATCTTTTTTCCTTAGCCACCAAACCACATGTCTCCTAAAGTTCCATGTGGGATTTTACTGTCATTATCTTTGATTGTCTCTGAAACAGTCTTTTGATTCTCAAAGCAATCTATAGAGATATAGTTTGTACTATATATGTTTTCCTTTACTCAATTTGTGCTGAGCCACATAGTCTGTGCTATGCCACTGAAATCAAGTAGTCAAACCTACACAGCTTGTACTGTCTTCACAACCTATGCCATGGTAATAATACAGCTTGTTCTGTTTCATGGTCTGTGCCATAGAAGTATAATTAAGTAGTTAGAGCTACTGTCATAATCTGTGCTATTCTTCATAGTCTGTGTTGTGATATATCTTCAGTCATAGTCAGGGCTACGGTTCATAGTCTGTGCTATGGGATATCATGTATTATTTATATAGTTGCGCTCACTACCGGACACCCGAGCTACTTGCCCCTCGAGTGACTCGGCCACCGAGTCACTCGGTCATCGAGTTGCCTGCTTATTGAGTCGCTCTCACCAGTAATTTAGGCAATTGGTTTCCTCAGATCATCTGCTTGTCGTTAATTAGTTAGACCACTTATTTGAGCCGTTCACCCGAGTCATACACAAGCCATTCACTCGAGCCATTCGCTCAAGTAGCTGGTGTACGTAATTTTATTTGAGTTATCGGTGACCATAGACTACAAGATTGTGTCGTTCACAGCAGTCAAGCCCTTAATGTTGGGTTGTTGTATAGGTTAAGCCAAGCATCATATATTCGTGTAGTAACTTCCGAGCCATTTATTTGAGCCACACTTGCTATTCGCTCGAGCCATTCGTTTGAATCACTCACTTGAGTTATGCGCTTTGTTCTAGCCATCTACACATATTATGTGTGTAGATTTAGTAAATATACACATAATTCTGGTAACAAAAAATTGGAATGTCGTTTCTCATTTGTTAAAACATTTGAAAGGCACTACTAACCATGCTTTGTTATAGAGTACATTTTTGCTTACTTAAAAGGTATAGTGATGCTAATTGGATAGTTGATTTATACGAGATAAAACCCACTAGTGGTTATGTGTTTACTCTTTGAGATGGTGTATTGTCTTGGAAATCATCCAAACAAATATGTATTGCTCAACCAATTGTGAAATTCGAGTTTATTTCCTTAGAAATAGCAGGTACTAAAGTCAAATGGCTAAGAGATGTCCTAGAGAAGATCCCTTATGGATGATATCAGTTCCACCCGTGTTAATGCATTACGATTGCCAAGATGCTTTAGCAAAGGCAATTACAGAAGTTATAATGGCAAAAATAGGCATATAGGCCTAAAATAATAATGTGAGGCAGCTGTTTAAAGATGGAATAATTTGACTAAATTTTGAGAGGTCAAATATGAACTTGGCAGATCTTCTCACAAAACTTTTAGTAAAAAAGCTAATGTATGAAACATTGAGGGGAAAGGGGTTTATGCCTTTAGAGGGGCTATAAATGATGGGAACCCAACTTATGTGAATAGAGATTTCAAGAATTAAGTTCATATGGATAATAACAACTCACTTGGTGGTTGTCCAGCACTATTATTATTATTTTTTATTTTGAGATTCCATCCCTTTATCGTTGAAGTGCAAATTGTAATGTGTAAGTTTGAGTGTGATACTCTTAATGGGTCCATAGTTAAAAGAAGGGTGTCCGATTGCAGTACACACTTGATGAATTTACCTATATATGTGGGTGCGGAAGTAGACTGCTTCCTTTGAGAGCCCGAGTAGGTTTTTTAGGGTATTCATGGAAATCCCAATCAAGCGCAAGGCCAATTTGCATTACACCACACTGAGCAAGCCCTAATTACAGAGTCTATTGAAGGTGACAAGTATGGTAGTATTGCACTAAAAAGATTTGGTTCATATAAATATTATATTTCACCAACTTCCTATAACCCCTACTTGTTTATTCTAAGTGTCAGTTCATAGTTCAAAAGATACTGCCAAAGATTTTTGGATTGTTGGTATATATATTAATATTTCAAAATATATTTGCTAAAGATTTTTATCTAATGTTTTTAATTACTCACTAAATGAGTTAGATTCTTTACCGTTTGGAACCTTTAAACATTTGGTATATATATGAATGTTGTTGTGGAATTTTAATGGCTTTGTAACTGTTGTTGAACTTTTAATGGCCTTGTATCAATTGCCTTATAATGCCATAATTGGACCTTGACACACATATATATAGTATTAAATAAAAAGGTTTTCATGATCCATGTTTTTTCAAACACAACAATACTGCAGTTCACTAAAATTGTAGAAAATTTTCTAGTTAAGGTTTTTTTGTGTTGTCAATTTAAGTTCGATATTGGGAAGATCAAAAAGGTGTTCATGACACCTTCATATTGCGCGAGTGAACAATTGAGAAGAAGCGACCGGTTGATTCTTAGAGGGTAAGATGCCACAACCAATTGCACCGAGTCACAATTAGAGGAACATAAATACACTCTTAAGGGCAGTAAGATTATTCATGCCTATGTCGGTAATTTTTTCTTAATATTATAATTTTATTACGAAATCTCTATCATTTTATTTAATTATTTTATTTGTAGTTAGCATTTTAACCCTATTTTCTAATAAGAATTTATTGTGGCGATTAGAGTTTGTAGTGAAGATGTGTGGTAGTGCGATTAGGAATTGTAGTGTTTGTGGTGGTGGTGGTGCAGATTTGCAACTTTGCTGTAAGGGTGCACATAGTCTAAATTGGTCTAGTTTTTTAAAAAGCCAGGAACCAAACCATTAGTAATGGTTCCAATTTTTTTGGAATCGTGTCCGGACCGTTCAAATAATGGAATCGGATCAAAATCGATCCGTAGAAATGGATCGGTCACAACTTGATTAACGGTTCCAAAAAACTCACAGGTACGATGGAGATGCTGTCGGTTATGTAATGTTTTCATGATCATCTTCACTCTATCCTTCGATTACAAGCTCACAGGTTGAGACCTAACCCCCATTTTCTTCTTTAGTCATACATCCTATTCTCTCTCTCTCTCTTGAAATATACACACACATGCTGCTATTGACTTTGTCAACAGATGTCACTCAGATATGAAGAAATCATCAATTTGGCCAAAGTGTGAAAAAAATAGAGTTGGTAATCAAGAATTAAACAAGCCACAAAAAGAAACTAATATTCTAACATTCCTAAAAGAAAAAAAAAACATATCAGCATTTAACTAGGGTTTTCGATTAGACCTGTGTGTCAAGCTCTGAAGGAGGCCTATAGCGACGACGGAGGAGGCTAGTGGCGACGATGATGGAGGGGGTCGATGGCGACGATGAAGTTCATCGCGAACTTACGGTGATTGAATGGCAAAGGGCGACGAAGGAGGGCACTAAAGGCGATGATGCTGGCAGGTGGTCAAAAAGAAGAGGGCAACACCATCGCTACACAATCGTCGCCGCAGTTGCCATTGGGCACCAGAGGGTTATGGAAAATGTTTTAGGGTTTTGTATTTTTTGATCAATTTGAACTAAAGTAGGCCTGTGCGAGATCTGAACTGGAGTGGGCCTGTGCGAGATCATTGTTTCGTGCATTGTGGAGTGTGTGTGAGTGCTAGCTGAGTGGTGGACCAATGGTTCATGGTTTAATTAATGGTTTATTGGTTTAATAATTCAACGATTCGATTTGGTTCGAACCATTATTTTATCATAAAAACTGAGAACCGAACCATTTTTATCAGTTTTCTAATTATATAAACCGAAATTGAACAGTATATAGCTATACTCGGGTCAAATCGTTTGGTCTGGACTGGATTGGATTATCGATTCAATTTGTTTTTTTGTGCACCGTTACATTTCTGGTGGCAATAAGCGTTGCAACGAAGGTTAGCGGTGGTGGTGATTGGGAACCTAGTGATTAGGAACCCTTCTTTGTCGTATTTGCTAAACAGCTTTGTGCTGATAAGCTACTTAGGGTTACCAATCCTTTTCCCCCTTCCCTCGTCTCCTCCTCTCTCTTCGACTAAATGAATTGACATTGGACTTAACTCTAAACTGCACACAAAGTACAGCCCTTGCTGACATTTCTTTGATGAGATTTTCGTTGTCGTGATCTTACGTGAGTGTAGTGCCTTGACGGTCCACTCTGTGCAATTGGCTTTGATTAATTTGCTGAAGCTTACCAATCTGAAATCACAATGAAACATATACAAAAACTAATAATCAAAGTTACATGCGTCATGGGCAATAGAGGTGGGCCGATGCGGTAATGTGCTGAGAGTTGTAGTGGGGGTTCTTGTTGTGGGATATTGGGAGAGGGGCGTTGGTTATGTTGTGGTAGTTAACAATGGACGAAGAAAGAATAAAAATTGATAGAAAGAAGAGGGTTGTAACGGAGTAGTGGAGGGAGGAGAACAAAAACTAAAATATCTCGATTTCTAGCAAAAATAATTGAATAACTGAGGGTAAAAAGTAAATTTATTCTTTTTGTTAACAGTCTTTGCCCAACATATCTAACTAAGAAAATTAGTGTCATTTAAAAAACGTAAAGGAAAGTGCCTATCATTATCAGTAACTTCAAGAGATGTAAGTGTAATTTATCTATTTTTTAATATTATAATGCTTGCTAATTTATTTGATGAGAGGAGAAAAAAAATGGATTTGAAAAGAAGAGAGAGAAAGTGAAGAGCTCATTAGTGAATGATGAAAGTGGTAAAAAAGTGAAAGTGAAAAAATATAATATAACTTTAGCCACTAAATAAAATAAAATTTAGCTTTTAAATATACTACATATGACAAATATCACATCAATAGTATGCAAAAATAAAATAAGATGAATAAATAATACGTAAATTTTACGTGCCATTTTTAATAGCAGAGGATAGTTAATGAAATTATATATACTACGGTATTTTTTGTATCATGTGTTGACAATAAGATAAGAGTTTACAATTATTTAAGAGATATTTGAGGATTAGTTATTTTTTTAAACCTTGTAATAGTTATAGTCCTACTATTTTTATTTTACTAATTGTAATCCTATTATAAATTATGATAAAATCTTATAATTGATTTACCCCTATTTAAAAAATTAGATTTTTTTTTCTATCGTAAGAAAAATTTGAATTTAACATAATCGATGCGATTGAAATACCCAACTCCCAAACACACCACCCAAATCCCTACATCAGTGGCCCCATCTCACTCCCTCCATCTCCATCACAAATTTTCCTCAATCTTCACAATTCAGTCACCCCCTATCATCTAGTATCTCCTCCAACCCCTAAAAATAGTACTTGGGCGCCTTGCTCACCACCATCTCCACCTTCTCCCCATCGTCGTCTTTCCCTCCGCCACCACCCAAACCTCTACCGCCTTCATCTTTGTGCTCCTCGTAGACTCTAATATTTGGACGATTGCTAAATTTGCACCCTTCCGTCGCCACCTAAACCTCCACCGCCTTCATCTCCATCATTCTCCACCATTGCCGTCTACCCCTTCGCCACCTTCATCTCCGTCCTCCTTGCAGAATCTGATATTTAGACCTCCATCACCTTCGTCTTTGTCCTCCTTGCGTGCGAACAATTTATAGAGAAGGTTTTGATGGGTATCCAAAGGGTCAAGCGAGATAGGTTGACAACGAAGGGTGGTCAGAAGTTCAAAAGTGGTCATCGATGAAGGAGGGAATGCATAGTATCCAATTGATATATTTATCAGTTAAATGTGCGTTGTAGTATTTTTACTGATAAATATATCAATTAGATACTCTACAATGCACTTGGTGCATTGTAAGTGATAAATTTATTAGTTACATCATAATAATGTGAATCTTAACATAACTAATTGATATATTTATTATTTACATATTTATTGTGGTATTTTAACTGATAAATGTATTAATTACATACTATGTAGCATACTTGGTGTAGAGTAGTAATGGTGATGGCGAAGGTGAGGTTTTGATGGTCATTAATGGTGATGGTGAGAGATGATGACGGCAACAGCGATGGATGATAACCGCAACGACAAGGGAGGATGACAATGACGCTGGGGTTGATGGCGGCGACAACGGCAATGACGTCGAATCCCCGACAGCGACAACCACGATAGAGAATGAAAATGGCGACAGAGTTAGGGTTGTGGTGGCTGCAACACTAGATTTTGAGGGAGAGTTTGGGCAAGATTTTTGGGGCAGGATTTTTTATTCTCGTTTAGGAAGGGATTTAGTTAATGAAATTTTTTGAAAATGTAAGTTAAGGATATCCGCGGTAAACATTAATGTTATGTGACAATTTTATGAAAAAAAATTAGTTATGACTAATCATTAAATATTAACTGATATTTGGACCCTTACCAAAATCTCTCTTATTTTAAAGTGAAATAAAATTATTTATGATCGCTAAATAATGAGAGAATATAATCTAAAAGAGAATAAATAATTTAAAAGACAGAGGTGTGATAAATTATCTCACAAATACCATACTATTAATCTTAGGGTGATTTAATTTAGGGTCTTATTTTGGCAACTTATTTAAAAATAGATCCCATGCTCCGAACTGTTATCCCACGAGATCTTTTTAATAATTTTTGGAACTTTTATACCCTTAAAATGTTCTTTATGGAATTTAATATCATTTAATGCTTGGCTAATTTTATTTCTAATGTTATAACACATGTTAATAAATATTTATAGATACTTTATCATGCCATTTAATTCTAATTTCAGAATATCTCATTATTCTATATTTGTTTCAATATATTATGCTAATATAATATAACTGAAAACGGAATGCTTTATATGGCAAATTGAATTTTGAATTTATGGTAATTAAGGATCCTAAATAGATAGAATCATATTGTATTACATTCTCAGTCAAAACCATTTCCATTACACAGATTTTGAAAACATATTCTATTACACTGTTCCATTACACAAATTTTCAGGTTACAAGTTTTGAAGCGAAATCACTCTCAGAAAATATCAAATTTTGCTTATATAAGAAAATATGAACATATATTTATTCTGTTTATCGCAATTTGTTTTATCTTGTTAATATATTCTCACTTTTTATTACAACTTGTTTTATCATGTTAATATATTTTCGCTTCTAAGCAAGTTGTCTTATTATATTCTCGTAAGTTGTCGACATATGAAAAAATATGAACATATGTTCATTGCGTGTATCACAATTTATTTTATTTTGTTAATATATTATCACTTTTAATTTTATTTGTTTTATCATGTTAGCATATTCTTATTTTTAAGCAAGTTACTTTACTATATTTCACATTCTCACAAGTTGTCAGTATATTCATATACATCAAAAGTTGCATTTTATCAAATAGAATAACCTCATTAATATTCTCATTTTTCGATAAAATAAATTCTATTTTTGACTTAAAAAGTTTTCATTTTCTGCACAATTTAACTCATCACCAATCATCTGAAGTGCAAAATATAGAGTTTATAATGTAAATAAGATCACGATACCACTAGCAAAAATAGATAATTTATAATGCAAACAAATCCACAAAACGATTATTTCATAAAGTGTTATTTTCTACAATACACAGACTTTCATATAAGTAAGATTTGATATTTTTTGAAAATGATTTCGCTCCAAAACTTGTAACTCGAAAATTTGTGTAATGGAACGGTGTAATACAATATGTTTCCAAAATCTGTATAATGAAAATGATTTTGGCTAAAAATGTAATACAATATGATCCCATCCATTTAAGATTCTTTATTATTAAATTCGAAATTCAACTTACTATATAAAGCAATCCGTTTTTAACTATATTATATTACCATAACATATTCAAACAAACATAAAATCAGAAGATATTTTGGAATTCGAATTAAATGGGGTGATAAATTCTTCATAAATATTCCTTACTAAGTGCTATAACGTTGGAAATAAAATCGGCCGAGTATTAAATGATATCAAATTCTATAGAGAATATTTTGAGGGTATAAAAGTCCCAAAATTTATTAAAAGAATTTCGTGGGATAACAGTTCAGAATATTTGATCTATATTTAAATAAGTTGTTAAAATAGGAACTTAGTCTAATTAACTTTTAATCTTATATAGAGAATTAATAATTTAATTTGATAAAATAAACATAAAACTAGCAATTTAGTGAGACAGTGTGAAAATGTGAATCTTATATATACAGATAAATTTATATGTCTTGCATATATAAGTATACAAATAAATTTATCAGTACGAAAAATACTGTGGCTTTTCAAAACACGTATGAAGCACACATATAAATTTATTTGTCTTGTATAAATAAATATACAAATAAATTTATCTGTATAAAAAATACCGTACATGTTCAAAATACGTATAAAGTACACAGATAGATTTTTTTATCTTGTATAAATAAGAAAATAGATAAATTTATCTGTCAAATTATACTTATTTTACTAAACAAATAAATTTATCTGTTTAACATTTGTCAATGCTAGAAAGTAACAAATAAATTTATTTGTTTAGTAAATTGTGTTTGTTTCACGAAACAGATAAATTTATCTGTTATTTGTACTTATTTTATTTAACAGATAAATTTTTTTGTATAACATTTGTTAATGTTAGAAAATGATGACAGATAAATTTATTTATATGCATTACATATAAATTTATCTGTTTGTATTAAATTTATCTATGTTGTAGGCGATTGGATCTCGCGCGTTAAAAATCTTGTTGATGAACCTGATGCGTTAAAATTTATTTTTTTGAATATGTGGTTAAAAGTTTCTAAAAAATAATGTATTTAATGCGAATTAAATATTTTTATTTGTTGAATTAAACAAAACCACATTGGTTTAGGAGTGGTTAACAATTTTGCATAACTAAGCTTATGTTTGGTAAAAAAATTTTAGCAATTTTTTTGATTTTTTGTTGTTTTAGTTGAAATTATTTATTTTTTAAATTTTTTGTGACGAGAAGTTGAAAAAACATGTTCGTTCAGATCAAAATTAAAAAAATTAACAAAAAAAAAAAAAAAAAAAAAAACACAAAAATTAAAAAACCTGCTAAGTTAGCTTTACGAAAATAACAAAAAAGATAAAAAGTATGTTAAATTAATTTTTTTCATCTTATTTGAATTTTTTGAAAAAAAATTTGGTAATTTTTTTTTTTAATTTCTCATAAAAAAACATAAAAAATACACTATGGGACTAATATAAAAGGGAATGTTTGGAAAAACTTATGCTAGTAATTTTTAGTGTTTTGTTATTAATTTTAATTATAAATTATAAATTTTTTAAATATTTATAATTTTTGTTTTAAATTACAAATAATATATTTTTTATTTCAGTTATAAAATACGATGTTTATCAATACTAACAACTTTTATTACAAACTATAATTTATAAACTAATAGCATCACTAAAATAAATTAAACCTATATAAAAATGCTAAAATCAAACACACACTAAAGCTATCTCACCACGCACCACCACACCTCACCAGTGACACCACGGCGCACCACCATCACCGCCGTTGTCACTTTTGAGACATAGACATGTGAACATTTCAGCCATGAATGTTCCGGCGAACCGAAGTTGAAGAAAACCTAAAACACATTTTACGAGATGAGAGTCTAAGGCGTCGTCGCGCATCCTCGGCCGCCGACCAAACAATGTCGGAGTCTACGAATCACGCATGGATTCCGCGTGAAATATGTTGCGGGAATGGCGAGGAAAAGCAAATGTTGAGTTCCACGCCTCGTCTTGGATATCGAAAACTTCTCAGCGATTCAGAGTTTTATTACGGTTCAAATCAAACTCTGGTTTGGATTCTCGAAGTATGGAATTTTACAGCTGTCCAAAAATACAGCTGTCCAAGACACGATACAGCTGTATTTACTTCCATTAAATCACGTGGAAGGCACGTGACATTTGATTGCATATAAATGCTGGCTTTGTTTCCTTTTCTTGTTCTTTTAATTGCTTTCCCCATTTCCCCATTCAAGCTAGGGTTTGGGCAAAAGTGTTAGGTTTCTCCTCCACCTTGGGAAACAAAGAGGGTAAACAATTATTAGTTTTTTTTTCCTTTGCATTATTTGTCTGAAAGGGACCATTTACATCTTGGTGGTTTCATGGAATCCTTGTTCCTCAGTGCTATTGGCAGTTTGGTATTTTT
Organism: Heliamphora pulchella; assembly: GCA_032270985.1. Lineage (NCBI taxonomy): Eukaryota > Viridiplantae > Streptophyta > Magnoliopsida > Ericales > Sarraceniaceae > Heliamphora > Heliamphora pulchella. Next base: position 33,558 of record JAULJZ010201705.1, read on the forward strand.
GGATTCTTTGATTACAAAAGCCAAAAAATCATTGGGGCTTTAGTAAAAAGGTAAGAGACCTAATCCTGTGCAGTTTTCCCTACTTTTATTTTGGTTTGGCGCATGGGTTGTATAATTCAGTTCATGTTGTTGGATGATTGGTTCTTGAGCTTTATTTTTTTGGTCTGTGTGTCTCATTTTGTTGTATAATTTCAGTTCATGTTGTTGGATGATTGGGTCTTGAGCTTTATTTTTTGTCTGTGTCTCATTTTGTTGTGTTCAGGTTGGCCATCCTTGCTTGTGAATTTGATCAAAACTGCAGGAACTGTTTTTGAGAATTGTTCTTGTTTCTGGTTGTCTCCTTTTTGAAGGTGCACTGAGTGGCTTCAGTGTGTAGTAGTAGTATACATGCTAATGTAGATACAGTGATGCTAATTTCGTCTTTTGTATCAAAACATTGTTTTTTTGATAGGTCAAAACATTGGGTTATGATTTTGTAATATTAGTCAAAGTTAGGGCATTTTTTTGGTGTGATGATGAGAAACTGTCCAAGGGTCACTTCATGTTTGTAGATCTAAGTATTAGTAAGTCACGAAGCTAGCATTGAACGCAATAACTCCCAATTTACGGTTGGTCCACAACATCCGAGCTTAGGGTTTTCTTTTATTGTTGAACAAGTAGATCTAAACAATTAAGTAGATGATTGTTTAAAGCTCTAAAATTCTTAGACCAACGCATTTGTGGTGATTTGGGCTATAAAGAATCAATTTTTGTGGTATATGATTGGATTTTGATTGGCAAAAATAATTTTGTACGTTGTGGATTGTGCGGAGCAAATTATGTGAGCAAGTTATGTGAACTCTCGATATGTGACCCGAGACAACCCAACAATTGGGCTTTGCTTTTCTGTTTAGAACTCTATCTTTGTATTCAAAGATAATAAGTATCAAAATGTTAATTAAAAACATTTATAAACGTTTAATTTGTAGTAAATAAGTTTAAGATATGCTTATGAATGAGTTTATGTCATTTGCTAGCCTTTGAAAAAAATAACGAGTGTGGTTACCGATTCTCGTTACACTATGATGGATTCTCTCGATAGTAGTTATATGCAACTGCGACCAAAGTATGATACCACGATTTAAAACCCTAGATGGAGTAGGGGGAGCGGTAGGAGTTCCAGAAGGAGGGTTGAGATAGGATCTCTCTTGCTCCATTTCCCATCAACAAGCACAAACTTCATGTGCCTAAGGAAGCTTCTGTTACAGATATTTTGAGGAGATATTTTGAAGACCAATACGAATTCTTTTCCTTTGTTTAGATCTATATTGATGTACTTAAAAAACATTCCCTAATGAAGACATAACTTAGGGTGCTTGAAACTGTCTTTCATATCACTTATGAACAGAAAACCCAAATCCAAGTGTCGTGCCATCATGATGCACCACATAATGTAAGCGTGTGTAGATGACATCATTGAACTTCCCACTCTATAAAGGGGAATGATGGGGTCGGCTAAGTATATAAGTCTAATCTTTGGGTTAAGGTAATTGGCACTCAAGTTTTTGATTGGGTTGACATCTTACCTAGTGATCATGGTATTTAAATCCTCTTTCGTGCATTACTAGGCACAAAAATCTTTCCATAAAGGATGTCTAGAATCTTGTTCTTAAGGCATCAATGACAATTTTCTTATCATTAACTCAAGTGATAATTCTATTATCAACTATTTTCTCTTGAACAAATATATGAACATAAAGGAGTCTAATTAACAAGGGTTATATGGTTTCTTCTATAGAAAAAGAGGTGTCAATTGAGTGTATCAAACCAAAAGTTAAACTTCATATGAGTTGTTTTAAAGAAACTGAAGTCGATGCATGATAGGTGCTTAAATGTGCCATTTAAGCTGGTGATTTACACTTGTGAAGTCGATTTAATGTGTTTTTAATAGATTTTTCAGAATTAGCCTCGAAAGAGGTAAAAAGAGAAAAAGAGCATAAAAATGGGAGAAAACAGCAAAAAGAGACTGAACAATTCCGTCCGGACAAGCGTTCGGATGTAGCTCAACAGAATCTTTTCTGTCCGGACAAGTGTCTGGGTGTAATTCTCCATTGGCATTTTTGTCGAAACAAGCTTTTGGACGGTTTACGGGGATAAGATTTTGCAAATTTTTAAGAGCTTAGGGCGTGGGGGATAACTATAAAAGGATAAAGTTGTGACAGAGGGCATTGAATATTCAAAGAACAAAAGGAGAGAAGACTCACAGCGGCTAGGGTGCGGAAACTCAGGATTAGGTCCTTTTCTTCTCACTTCTGGGTTATTTTCACAGCATGAGCGGCTAGATTTCTCGACTTTAGGGTTAGATGAAATCCTAGGTGGGTATTCAGACTTTGTTTTGGTTTAGCTTTCCATTTTTATTGGTTCAACGAGTTGTATAACTTCTAGACGTATCAACGGGAGTTTCAGAATAATCTAGTTTTTGTATTTGTTTTATGTGATTGTGACTATGATATTATACAACTATTATGTATATTGCTATATTCAATCAAAGCGTGATACAAGCTATGCTACGACGAGACGTATCTTGTCGAGTTTACAACGAACGATTCGTTCTCGTTGAAGATAGTTTGTGCTAGGTTCTTGGTTGGATATCTTTTCCAGCAACCTAATTTGGGTTTTTAGTAAGGACGAGTTTGGGTTGATTCGTGGGAAGGAAACTATCTTAACGGGTCTGAACTATTTGGTTAGGGTGGATTCGAAACCGTAGAGCGTTTTTTTATATAAATCAATTTATCGATTTTTGTTTCCATTATTTCTTTTCTTCGCTTAATTAACCAAACACCAACCACTTTTTTAATAATTGAATTAGATTTTTAATTGTAAGATATATGTGACTTAGCCTTATTATCCCCGTCTATGAAGCACGGGCATTTCTACGAAGGTGGCGCGTCGTGTCGGACGCTCGTGTCAGACACGACACTCTTTGGACACTCTTAAATTTGTATTCAACAATTTTTAAATGTATCTTAATTATAAAGTTTTTATAATGTCACTTTTTAAACACTTGTTAAACAATTCAATGACACTTCTTGAACTCTCTAAACGCATCTTATGGGATGAGTTTTTTTTTGTAGTAACAATGTTTTATATTCTTCAAAATGTAAATTATGCATGCTAAATATGTTTTGGAATATTTATTAGAGGAAATCCATGACGTTTTAAGTTTATTAATGATATTTTATATATTTTTAATTACTATTGAATAAATTATTTACATATTGAATATATAATAAATATATAAAAATATAAAATTTTAACATGTCATAGGCGTGTGTTGTCTTGCATTTTTTGAAAATTAACGTGTCGGCATCTACGTGTTGTCTTCGTGTCGTGTCACGTGTTCGTGTACATGTTACTTAGGTCTCCGTTAGAGCGATACCTGGTTTTAGCAACCGTTCTACTGAATTGTAGTTTTTATTTAGGTTTTTAAATAACTTTTTGGTTCAATGACGAGAAACATCAAATTTTGGCGTCTTTACGGGGGATAATTAGCACGGTTGCAGAATTTTGCGATTATAAGTTTTTTCGTTTTTTTTTTTCAGTTTTCTCTATTCTTCTCATGATGCTTGTGCTGACTTGGTTTTTCATTTGCTATTTTAGGTTGTCGACGAAGTGCGGAACAAGCGGGATTTGGGCATTGCTGCGGAAAGGCACATGGAGCACCCTTGTCTGAGCTCTGTAAGTTCACTTTTTCGTCTATTCTTAGTTGACGGAGAAAACTAGAATTAAGGGGTTTACAACCTAAGCCCAATACTTTCTTTTTCTTTCTTGTAGAATCTGTGCATGCATGGTCGTTGGTCGTGTCACCTAGACTTAGCCTTGTTTGACATTGAGATTGAGCGGACTTTTAGGAGTAATCGAGCCTCACTATGCATTCTTCAACTTTCTGTCCCCAATCAACCTATTGACCCGAATCCTCTCTAGATGGCCGCACCTAATCCACCTGACCCTCAAGCTAGGTATTTGAAGGGGTATTTTACTTCACTCACATGTGTTGTCATCATGTATTTAGCTGCCTAATGTTGGGGCAGCACATTATGAAATCAAGTTGAGCGTTATTCAAATGCTACTTTCTTGCTTTGGACTTGGTAATAAGGACCCTTGTAAACACATAATTGGGTTCTTGAAAATTTGTTCCACGGTGAAAATCAATTACTTCCTGAACGACGCCTTTAGATTGAAACTGTTTCCCTTCTCCTTGAAAAATAAAGTCAAACGTTGGTTGAACTCCTTAGAAGCCAACACCATAACCCCCTGGGCCCAGATGCAACAAGAATTCTTAAAAAAATACTTTAACATCGGTAAGACCAGCAAAATCCAGTAGCCATCACGAGTTTTAGGTGATAAATTCCACGAAACTGAGAAAGGTTAAAGGACCTCATCCGATAGTTCCCCCACCATCAGATACCCAAGTGATAACTAGTGCAGTTCTTCTATGACGATATGTCTCCACGTTACCATCAAATTGTAGATGCCTATTGTGGCGGTACTTTCATGCTGAAGACTGAGGCGAAAGAATGGATCCCTTTTGAAAATCTGAGTGAAACTCACCAACATGCTTTTGCTTCTCGAAATGACAGATCGATTGCCTCCGCTCCTCAAAAACCTTAAGGCATGGACGAGATTGGGCAATCTCATGACCTGACGGATCAAGTGGTAGCGTTGACTAAAAAATTGAACCATCTCCTTTCAGTTGGTCAAAATCTTCTTCCGTCAGCCTTGCTTCCCTCCTATTAGGAATTGTGTGCACTGTGCCAGTTTGGCCCACTATGTCGCTGATTGCCCTACCGTTGCCTAGTACGTTAAGTTTGTGAATGAGTAAGTTAATTCTGCACAAGATTTCTCCTTACCGAGTAATGACCCATTCTCCAACACTTATAACCCGGGATGGAGAAATTACCCTAATTTCTCATGGAGCCATTAGCCTGGCTCGGGCAACCCATCTACCCAACCTCCTAGGCTAACTTACTCAAATTCTTTCAATCCTCCGGTTTATCGTCCCTTTCCCTCATAGCAGCCCTTTCAACAACCAGCTCTTCTAGTCTTGAGGAATTCTGCCTTCGAGGAGCGGGTGTTGCAAGCACTCTAAGGGCTTGAGGCTAGTACCCTGCTCCATTCTAATACCCAATCCATTGCAGAGTTGGAAGCCCATGTTAGGCAATTAGCCACTACCCTTAGCCGTGGTAAGGACGGCAAGTTACCGAGTCAACCGGTGAATAATCCCAAGGGTCAATTAGCTATTGATGACTCGTTGGCTACTGGTATGGACCACAAGCAAGCAACAGTAGTAGTGACCCTTTTGAAATGGACGGGAAGTTGAGACACGATTTGAGAATACCATGGTAACTCCAAAGCCTAAGAGTCCCTAGACTCCTAAATCCCAAAGCTCCACGGCCGATCCTTCGTTGTCTCTCATGCCTTCCCCTACTCTGATGGTAGCTCTTCCAGGACTTAAAGCCCCTTTCCCCACGTGCCTTAACACATCGTCACCTATTGGCAAAAAAGGGCTACCATGGACGACATGCTTGAGGTCTTCAAGCAAGTCAAAATCAATGTACCCTTGTTGGATGCCATAAAGCATGTCTTGTCTTACGCTAAATTCCTCAAAAGATCTTTTCACTCAGAAGCGTAAGACTCGAACTCACGTGTCTAAAAAGGTACTTCTCACTGAGCAAGTCAGTTCCATAATCCGTCACGACACCCCGCAAACTCAGATCCGGGGACTCCTATCATCTTGTGTAATAGGCGATCACTCCATTAATCGAGGCCTTTTAGGCTTAGGAGCTAGTGTTAATCTTCTCCCTTACTCGGTGTATGAGCAATTTGACTCGGGAGACTTGAAACCCACGTCGATTACCCTGCAGTTAGCCAACAGGTCAATCAAAGTACCCTATGGAGTCATTGAGGATGTGGTAGTCAAGGTTGATAAATTTCTCTTTCCTGTTGACTTTATAGTCCTCGTGTCACGACTTATTTTAAAACATGACGTTCGTGACCGGCCAGTGAGTCAAAATTCACCAAAGGCCTATTTATCTTTCCTTAACATGCTTTCCTTATTTGGAGTTATGACTACTGAAAGAAAATAAGACTTATTTAAATATTTCCAAGTGCAAAAATAGATTTATTAAAACATTTTCAATTGATATTTTTTCAACATAAATTTTCAGAGCATTTAACTATGAAAACAATGTTCCAAATAAGAATTTATTCTAAAACAGAAGAAAAACAAATGGCAATTACAGGAAAAAAAAAGACTTGAAATTCTTGTTTTCCAAATACTGAATTTTCACGCTTTAAAGTATCACCTGAAATTGTTCGACATCCACTAGCAATGTTAGTGTGAATTCAATGATATTTGAATTATTAATTATGACAGTGTTAGAATAATACATATTAATGGTTTGCCAGAATTTGGTAGGGAGCGACCCCGCATTTAATACAGTGGATATGTTCATTCCTTAAGTTACCTGGCCGTGACCCCACCCTTATTGCCTTGCCTCGCTGGTACGCTTAACGTACTACAGCGGCCAGAACGCCGTTTAACCCATTATTCTCTCATTCATCATTTCATTTATTTATTCATCATTTTCAATATTTACGTGAAATAAAAACTAATCCAGATATCAGAGACTCACCTGATCAAGCAGAAATTAATTGTGATTATTCAAAACTCCAAATCTAAATAGAAAGTATAGAACAATGTTTTAGTCATTAAATTTTTACTTTTTAATTTTGCCATTAAAACTGTATTATTATTTCTAAAAAAAATTATATGATATAGTATATTTGTAATTATAATATTCTAATTTAAATTATTGCTACAAAACTTATTTCCTTAAATTTATTTGTTTTGAAAATGTTTTTCTTAGATTTAATTTTAATTTAAAGAAAAAATCTTACAATTTAACTTATTTAAATTTTAACTCAAAGTCAATAAAATATATTTATCTATTTATTTTCTTTTTAACTTAGATCATTTTATTAAACTCTAAAAATTCGTAAAGTTATATTTTATAAAACCTTTAATTTAATTTATCTTAAATTCTAATTTGACAAAATTCTGTTTGTTTTTCTTAAAATTATTGAACATAAATAATTTCATTTCAAACAAAAAATCTTGTTAACAAAATTTTATGAAGTTTAATCATTATATTTTATTTTTTTTTAAAATCACATCAAAATAATATCTTTATTACCCCATTTTTTCTCTTTTTAAAAACTAATATTATTTTGTTACATTAAAGACAATTAAGTTAGTTTGTAAAATATTAATTTCTAGTGAATTTTAACCATTATCATTCTTTTAAAATTGTTATCATTTTTAGTTTAAAACCTGGTTTTCATAAAACACTTTTTGTATAAGCTTTTTTTTTTCTTTTTATAACTAATTAAACTCAATATTATTATTATAGCTACAAGATAACAACTTAATAGTAAATTGATTTATAAAATAGTAACCAAACAAAACTTAATATAAATAAAACATTACCCAAACATCAACTAATCAAAAAAACCCAAACAAGGCCTAACAACATTAGGAACCAAACCAAACCCAAACATAGACAAACCCACAGAACCAAAACCAACCCCAACGCGTGATCGAACTCTAAAACTAGGGGTTTCGGGGTCCGCTGGAGGTGCCGACGGGGGTCGTCGGTGGCCTCTGGTGGTGGCGGGAGGAGGTTTTGAGCAGACAGAGAGGGAGAGAGGGAGAGATTGGGGAGAGAGAGACGCGAACCACATAGAGAAGGTGGATAGCGGCGGCAGTTGGTGGCATCGGTGGTTGTCGGCTGCATCAGGGGTGGCGTCGGTGGTGGTTGGCACCTGTGGTGGTTGAAAGAGGCATCGAGGCCGAGCTTTGGTTTGCTGGCACTCTTTTTTTTTGTTTTGTTTTTTCTCTTCCTTGCACAGAAAACAACCCAAATCCCTTTGGTATATACACACTCCACACGCTCCAGCCTTAATGATCTTAACCCTATTTTTGGTTACAAATCAAATTCTTCCGTCACAGAACCCCTTTCAACGCCCCTTGATTGATCGGTATTCCCCCTTCAATGCCATTACATAATTAATTAGATTCATTCCTTAAAAATTTTTAGTCAACTGATATAATTCTGTATATATACATATATATTAGTATCATTTATTATTTTAATTTAACATTATTTTTAATTTATTAATTTATTTTTTTTATTTTTTTGGGGATATTACAGTCTCTCCACTTTTAGAAGTTTGGTCTTCCAAACTTTACTCAAGCTAGAAGTTGTCGTACCTTACTCGAAAAGTTCTGGATATGTCTCATGTCAGCTTCTTTTTCCCATGTTTCTCCTCCAGAATGGTTGTCCCACCATATCTTGACGAGCGGCACCACCTTGTTGCGAAGTCGTTTCTCTTGCCGATCTATAATACCTGTCAGTCGTTCCTCGTAAGTTAAATTCTGACTCAACTGCACAGGCAGATGTGTTAGGACATGAGAAGGGTCGGCAACATATCTTCTCAACATCAACATGTGGAAGACATCATGCACCTGAGCGAGATCAGGCGTTAGTGCCAACCGATATGCTATTGGTCCCACCCTTTCTAGGATCTCGAAGGGCCTGATGTAATGAGGATTCAACTTTCCCTTTCGACCGAACCGAAGAACACCTTTCATTGGAGACACCTTCAAAAAAACCATGTCACCTTCCTGAAACTCCAATCCCCGTCGATGTGCATCAGCGTAGCTTTTCTGGCAATCCTGTGCAATCTTGAGACGCTCCTGAATTTGGCGGGTCTTCTCGATTGTTTCCTGTACTAGCTCTAGTCCCGTGAGATGATCTTTTTCCGTGCTTGCCCAACAAATTGGTGTTCTACACCTCCGTCCATAAAGAGCTTTAAAAGGTGCCATCCCGATACTGGCTTGAAAGCTATTGTTATATGCGAATTCGATGAGCGACGTATGGTCTTCCCAGCTTACTTGAAAGTCAATGGCGTAAGCCCGAAGCATATCCTCCATCGTTTGAATTGTTAGTTTTGACTGTCCGTCGGTTTGTGGGTGGAAAGCTGTACTGAGGTTTAAGCTGGTACCCATGGCTTTCTGGAAACTCCTCCAAAACGATGGACAAACCTTGGGTCACGATCCAAGACGATAGACACTGGAACTCCATGTAAGCGCACAACTTCTTGAACGTAGAGTCTGGCCAACTGGTCGATAGTGAACGTGTTCTTCACTAGTAAGAAATGTGCTGTCTTCGTAAGTCGATCAACGATGACCCAGAAAAAAGTCGTTGCCTTTCTGCGTTCGAGGTAATCCTACTACGAAATCCATGGGGATTTGCTCCCATTTCCAACCTGGAATCAAAAGAGGCTGCAAAAGACCAGCCAGTCTCCATCGTTCTGCTTTGATTTGCTGGCACTGAAGGCATGTACTTACGTATGCTGCCACATCCTTCTTCATTCCCATCCACCAGAATGTCTTGCGTAGGTCTTGATACATCTTCATCGGTCCAGGGTGTATCGCGAACGTCGAGTTATGACCCTCGTTTAATAGTCGCTGCTTCACTTCTACTATGTTGGGGACGCACATGCGATTCCAGAATGTTAGCACACCATCTAAAAGTAAGAAGTCTGGATTTGGAGTCGTACCAACTCGTTCACAGATTGCCTTCAACTTCGGATTGCCTTGTTGCCGTCGCTTCACCTCTTCCAAAATAGTTAGTTGAACTACAATCGCCGCACAAAGAGATATAGGCTGTTCAGTATCCTCAAATGACTGTAACCGCTGAATGAAAAGATTGTTCAGGGTGCTCAAGGCCTTCCGACTCAAAGCATCATGTACCACATTCGCTTTTCCAGGGTGGTATAAGATGTTGATGTCGTAGTCCTTCATTAGTTCCAACCAGCGTCTCTGCCTCAAGTTCAACTCCTTCTGCGTGAAGATAT
>JAULJZ010201706.1:9093-19607 GCA_032270985.1 Heliamphora pulchella
GCCACCATTGGCAAGCGACGCCTCTCACCATGGTGACGATGGCAGTATTTGCAATGGTTGTAACTACATTCCTCTTCAATCTTTGTTAAGTTTCCTCATCAGTGAGATTGTTTTCTTTTTCCTCTCCAGAAATTTTGCCTATGCAGATATAGATGTTTAGTCTACTTTAGACAAGATAAATTTTTCATACTTCTATTTTGGATATGTAACGCCCGATTTCCAAATAATTCTCAAAAAATTGCCACCCAACGGAGTTCGCTCGAGCAAACTCCTTACTGCTCGAGCAAGGGGGCAGCCGAGAGTTCACTACCCAAAAGTCAAAAAAGTTTTCTAAATGTTGAAAAATCACTCATTTATCTCATTCTTTGAACATGGTTTTTGATAGGTAAACTTGAGGAGTAAAACATATATTTGATAATTAAACAACCACCTTTCAATCCAAGAACCTGAAATCAAACTTCAATATCAAGATTCATCATTTAATGATTAAAACTTTCAACCCATCCAATGAACGAAACATCCTTACATGCATAAATAACAAGAATATACGACCTTAAGGCCTTACAACACGGGTGTTCTAACCCAAAATACAATAATTCAAGTACTCCAAAAGAAAGCAAGAATTACATCTTTACAATTTTATTTCTCAAAAATATGCTATCAAAGAAAGTGTAATTCTATCAGTTACTCAAAAATGGTCCAGCGACCGTCGTTTTACTCCAATCTTTTCTACTCACTATCACCTAAAATGTTATTAAACAATATGACTCGAAACTCGTAGAAAAATGACTAGCAATGAACATATGCATGACATATGAAGGTAATGCAGGATGCAACACATAAGTTTATCCAAAACCAAACCATTTATCACAAATCAAATCTCACAACACATAACTGAGTTTTCAACGAAAAGGCCATAGTTCAGTGCTCCATAGTTAAAGTTATGTTAACCATTATAACCAATCATCTCATTATTTCCTAACCAATCCAACGCATTTCCATATTCCGCTATTTTGTCCATTCATCCAGTTTAGGTTTACCAACCTAATTTATTTATCAATTCAATCAAGTACCAAAGCCGAACGGCACCTATAGACTCAGACATATTTATCACCATCGGTCCACACGAGACCCGAGAAATAAATACCCAATTTATAACCCAACACTGAGAGCACACATGTTTTATTTTTCTCGAAAATATCGATGGGTGGACCACCCAAAAGCACGCTTTTACAAGGAGTAACCCGAAGGAATGGCCTATCTTACATTGCGCAAGTTTTCAATTTTTCATTGAGGAGCAGCTCGTACCCAAATTTAATCATTTAAATCAACCACACAGTATTTTAATTATTTAATTTTATTAACAACCAAAATGATTCCAACTGTCGACCCAATTCCTCTCATCAAAACTCATATCACTACAATTCGAAATCCAACCACCACATGTGTCTTCTGGTTTTACCCTAAAAACCCCAATTTTTACACCCAACATTGTCATGTGCCACATAAAGTCATGGAATGTATATGTAAGGGATTATTACAACTCTCAATTTAATCAATAATCACATCAATTTCACTATATGGGTCCCTTAGCCCTAAATCCCCCAATTTATATAGTCTTAACTTAAATACAAACCTTAGCCCATTATTTTCACTTCCAATCATGTTCAATGATAACGTAAAGGTAGAATCATGTTAAATCATCCACAGATATAAGATTTAACCTTCATTAACTTCAAACCCTAACTTATGGCTTCGAAAACACCATTTTCATGATTTCAAGTTCATAGAATCAAAAATACAACACATATCATATAAATATTCAAAGATAGTTATAGATCCTACCTTTGTGATGATAGATCCACAAGTGAAACCCCTAAACAAACTCCAACCACATGAATCTCCAATCGAAGGATGAGAAGGGAGCCTCCAAAGGCAAGATCGAACCTCCAACGGATATTCTATTGGGAGAAAAGTAAGAAATCACCCCAATAGGAGCAAGGAGAGGCTCAAAGGGGTGACAAGGGGTGTTCTAGGGCTTAAAACATCAATTTAGAGAGAGAGGGAGATAGAAAGAATGAAGATGAAATCTTAAAATCCGTAACTTATAAGTTGTACGCTAATAGTCCGCTCGAGCGGACTCCCCACCTCTCAAGCGACCCCCAAGTCCTGAAACTCTCTGTCACCTGTTCGCTTGAGCAATCTACCCTCCGTTCAAGTGGTCACACTGGGTTGAAAACCGAAACCAATGATGTTACAACCAAACTAAAACATAAGCCAAACACCTCACAACAACGTTCTCATGCATTACCCAACATTTAACCATCGTTAGCGAACATATATAGACTCAAGTTTTAATTCTTACGCATGATCTACACATTTAACCGTTTCCACTGAGCATAGCATACGTGTTTTCATTAATATTAGAAAATAGCAAGGGATTGGGTCCCTACAAATTCTCTTACTTAAGATATTTCGTCCCCAAAGCTACACATGTATCAAGAACTAAACAACTTGGGGTAGTTTTTACGAACTTTCGACTCTCACTCCCATGTGGCTTCTTCAATGCCGTGATGAAGCTTTAGCACCATTACATATTGAATGGTTCTCCCTAGTAAGACTTGTTCTTTGGCATCAAGGATTCTCGTCAGTCTTTTCTCGTAGGTAACATCATCCTCTACCCTCAACTTTGTCCAATCCAAAACATGGGATGGGTCCGGCTCATACTTACGCAATATAGATACATGAAAAACGTTGTGCACGGAGGCTAATCATGGTGGCAATGTCAGGCGATAGGCCACCTCTCCAATCCTACCAAGGATCTCAAATGGCTCGATGAAACGCGGCAATAACTTTCTACTCTTACCAAATCTCATTAAACCCTTTCGTGTTGAGACCTTCAAGAACACTTGGTCTCTCACCTCGAACGCTGATGGTCTTCTCCTCTTATCTGCATAACTCTTCTGACGATTTTAGGCGATCACTAAACGCTTACGGATCGCGATGATCTTTTCTGTGATTTTGTGTACATGCTCGGGTCATAATATGATCATTTCACCAACGTTGGTCCAACACACGGATGTCTTACAAGATCTACCATACAATGTCTCATAAGGCGCTATCTCAATGCTCGACTGATAACTATTATTGTGGCTAAACTCCACCAACGACAAATTATCCTCTCATGACCCACGAAAATCTAAAGCGTACGCTCGTAACATATCTTCGAGTATTTGAATGGTGCGCTCCGACTAACCATCCGTCTGGAGATGAAAAACAGTACTAAAAAGTAGGCTTGTCCTCATAGCTGACTGCAAACTTTGCCAAAAATGTGACGTGAAATAGGGATCTCGATCGAAAACGATGAAAACTGGCACTCCGTGGAATATAGCAATCTCACTCATATAAAGCTTGCTAAGCTTATCAATCGAATTCGTCATGCGAATAGGTAGGAAATGTGCCGACTTGGTCAATCTGTCCACCATAACCCACACGGTATCATGCCCCCTCGGCGACCTCGAAAGGCTCGAAATGAAATCCATTGTGATGTTCTCCCATTTCCACTCTAACACTGGCAACGGTTGCAACTGACCTGCTGGTTTCTAATGCTCGACCTTCACTTGCTAGCAAGTAAGACAATGCGAGATGAAAAGTGCAACGTCTTTTTTCATACCCTTCCACCAAAACTGCCTATGTATATCATGATATATCTTGGTGCCATTCAGATGCACCGCTAAGCGTGAGTGATGAAACTCATGAAGTACGTCTCCACGACACGCTTCTGGCACAAAAATTCTCCCCGCAAATCTTAAATTATGATCGGAGTGGATAGCTCATTCCTTGGCATCCTCACCACCTAAGACTCGCTCTCGAAACATCAAACTCTCTACCTCTGACCATTGTGCCTCAACAATGCGGCGAAGAAGGGTAGGCTGAAAAACTACCGTGAATAAGGTAACACACTCACCGGACTTTCCCAAATGAAGGTCATACTCTCTGATCTCTCCGAGCATACTCCACTCCCAAATGGCCATGTAAGCTAACGTGCTCGATGACTTTTGACTAACGGCGTCGGCCATCACAATGACCTTGCCCGGGTGACACTGTAGATCGAAATCATAATCTCCTAAGAACTCCATCCATCTCATCTGGTGCAAATTTAGATCTTTCTATGAACATAAGTACTTCAAACTCTTATGGTCTGCGAACACTTCGAAACGTTCTCCATATAGGTAGTGTCTGTAGGTCTTTAAAGCGAAGATCACCGCCGTGAGTTCCAGATCATGTGTAGGTTAGTTCATCTCATGAACCTTCAACTGCCTCAATCCATAGGCCATCACCTTACTGAGTTGCATTAACAAGCAACCTAACCCCTCACGTAATGCATCACAATAAACGGCATGGCCGAGCCCTCTCTTTGGTACGATCAGAATGGGCACACTGGTCAACCTCGTCTTCAATGTCTGGAAGGCAAGCTCACAACTGTCGTTCCACATGAACTTAATTCCTTTCCGTGTAAGGCGTGTCATAGGCGCTGCAAGCCTATAGAAGTATTTCACAAACTGACAGTAGTAACCCACCAACCCCAAGAAACTCCGAATCTTGAATACATTTTTTGGTCTCTCCCATTCCATCACGACTTCGATCTTGGACGAATTCACTGCCACTCCATCCCCCGAAACTACATGTCCCAAAAACTTCACCTCTGGCAACCAAAACTCACATTTGTCGTACTTGGCATATAATTGATGTTCTCGCAACAACTGTAAGGCAATTCGAATATACTCATCGTGCTCCTCTTTCGATGATGAGTAAATCAAGATGTCATCTACAAACACCACCACGAATCGATCAAGATAAGGGTAAAAGATACCGTTCATAAGATCCATGAACGTCGTCGGTGCATTGGTCAAACCAAGAGGCATGACTAAAAACTCAAAGTGTCCATAATGGGTACGAAAGGCTATCTTCAAAATGTCTTCCTCCTTGACCTGCAATTGGTGATAATCCGATCTCATGTCGATCTTCGAAAAATAACAAGACCCTTTTAATTGGTCGAACAAGTCGTTGATATATGATATATAGTACTTGTTTTTAATGGTCACGTGGTTCAACTTACAATAATCTATACAAAGACGCAACAATCCATCCTTCTTATTTGTAAACAATGCCGGAGCACCCCAATGAGACACACTAGTGCGGATGAGCCCCTTGTCCAACAACTCCTAGACCTATACTTTCAGCTTTATCAACTCAGTTGGTGAAAAATGATATAAAGGCATAGAAATGGGAGTGGTCCCTGGAATGAGGTTTATGAAAAACTCAATTTTTTGTTGTGGCGGAAGCTCAAACAAGTTACCCGAAAACATATTTGAAAACTCACAAACAACAGGAGGAAGATCTCCCAGAATAGAATCAATCTCACTCACTAACAAAACAGAGAAAATGAGATTGAGGTTATCACAACTCCTCAATCTAAGAGATCTAGGTGCTAAACTATTGTCTCGATCACCCACAAAATAAAAGTAACCTCCCTCTTGTGTGCAAACAAACACTCATCACCGGTCACAATCAATGAAGGTGCGAAAGATGGTCAGCCAATCCATCCCCGAGATGATATCGAACGAGATCATATCGAGCACGATGAAATCAAACTCCAAGTGGTGGCTGGCAATCTCTATCTCACAAGTTCTACAGACACGTCTCAACACGGTAGTCTTACCAATTAGTGTCTCTACACATAAGGCGCTACCCAACACGTTTACCCCTAACCCCAATGTAGATGCAAAAGCGGATGAGATGAAAGAATGCGATACTCCGATGTCAATGAGACCACTAGCCCGTGAATGGTACACTAAAAAGGTACCTCGGATGATCGAAGGATTGGCTGCGGTGTTCGACACGACAGGTGCCACTGACATATTGGGCTCCACGAGAGCATACACTCGCCCTCGGTTCCCTTGACTCTGCCCACCGCTGCCCCTGACCCCTGGCTGCCTCACTGACTGAGTTAAGGGAGCTCCTCTTACTGTCCTTACTAACTACACCCCTGAATGCTGCTATAACTGGTCGTACTTCTGTCACCTCTGCGATGCATGTCCCTGATGTGCTCTAAGAGCACCCTGAATACTCTCTCTCTAAGGGCAATCACGCCGTAGGTGACCCATTTGGCCACACTAGAAGCATGAAAACGGAGTCCTCCCCTGAGTCTAACTCTGGTGTTGTGGCTACTACTGTCTTCTCTGCGTACAGTCCTTAGCATGGTGCCTTGGTTGCTTGCACGAGTAGCATACCATCTTCCAACGTTTAGAATGCTCAGATGAACCCATAGATGGTGTGGATGCCAACCGTAGTTGAGGTTGAGATCCCATGGGATAAGAACTCGATCTCTCTAATTTTTGCCTCTTCATCTGGCTCCCTTTAGATTGAGCACCGGAAGCCCTCTGATGAGACTTGCTCTCCCTAATCTTGTGGCTTTCTGCCATTGCATTCTCTACTCGGATAGTGGCTTCCACGATCTCGGTGTAGACCTAAAAACCCAACGCTATAATCCTATCTTTGATCGAAGGTCAATGACTCCTTTCAAATCGCTTAGTGTGCAACTCCTCCGTTAACACCATCTAAGGTGCGAACTGCGAAAGATTCGCGAACTTGCCCTGATACTGAACCACGGTAAGGTTCCCTTGAATGAGGGAAAAAAAACTCTTCCCAGTACGTGTCTTTAGATGAACCCGAAAAATACATTTTCAAAAAGAGCCTAGTAAAAGTGGCCCACGTGCCATCCACAGTGGTCATAGCAAAATTCCACCACTCTCTTACATCCTCCTAAGTTGGAACGTTACCAACCTAACACGCAACTCATCCTCCCCGATCTTTAGGGTGTCTAAGATCATCGTGGTCACTTTCAACCACTTGATAGCAACTTTGGGGTCTGGCTCCTCGAAGAAGGTTGCAAGATCCAACTATCGAAATTTTCTCATTGCCACAGAGATTTTTGGCTCGGGAGCCCTTGCTCCAGCCTTAGTATATATATACATACACACATACTATTGAATTGTCATGTCTAAAGGCATTATATAACATAATTTAATGATAGTACAACAATAATGGTAGCGCAACAAAAGTTTATCCTGTGTTTGGACTAAAAAGCCTAATTGCTTTTTTTCGGAGCTATTTTCGTCTTTTTTTAATTTTTTTATATTTTGGTTTAAATTTTTGAAATTTTTTTGCAAAGATCCAAATATTAGTTGATATTTAAATATTGGTTCTATATAACTTTTTTTAATAAAATTAATCTCACGATATTAATGTTTACTAAAAATACCCTTAAACTATCTCCAAAAGATTTCATTAATCAAATTCCTTCCTAAATAGAAATAAAAAAATCTCTTCCAAAATCTTACACTGCAATCACTACAACCCTAGCTCTATTGCTGTCTTCATTCTCCGTCGTCGTCATCGCCATTATTGCCAATCGAGGCGTCACCGTTATTGGTATCAAAGCGTAGTTGTACTTATCTTTGTCAGGGTGTCGCCTTCATCGCTATCGTTTACCTCAACGTCGTTGTTGTCCTCCTTCACCGTCGTGGTTACCATCCATCGTCGTTATGGTCATCATCACTCATCATCATCATTAACGATCGTCAAAACCTCACATTTGCCATCAATATTATTACTTTGCGCCAAGTGTGTTGTAGCGTATTAGTTAAGATAACTGATACATGTATTAATTTAAGTGTTACCATAACAGACATAACTGATACATATATCAGTTGACACTTTGCCTTTTATTTTTGCCTGTTACAGTAATATAGATACAACTAATACATGTATCACTTGGCATTCTGAATTGTAATTTTTTCTGATCACTGTAGTGCAAATACAGTTGATAGATGTATCAGTTGATAGTCTGTCTTATATTTTTTCTAATCTTGCATCACAAACACAACTGATATATGTATCAGTTGGAAGTCTGCCTTGTAGTTACTTTGATCTTGTCGTACAAACATCACTGTAGAGAATTTAATTAATTGATACATTTATCAATTAAGATACTACGACAAAGATGTAACTGTTAAATGTATAAGTTAGATACACTAGTTCACTACCTTGCTCTCTCGCATCTTTGGTCTGTTGCCTTACTCGACGCTATATAGAAAACCCAAAGTCCTTAAAAACCTTAGGGGTGACGATGACGAACAAGGTCAATGAGGGAGGACGACGGCGATGGAGAATGACGGCGAGGGAGGATGATGCCTTACTCTCTCCGTAAACTATTTGCACGCGAGGAGGACATGATGAAGTCGGCGGATGTTTGGGTGGCGGCAGAGGGGCAAACGGTGATGGTGAAAAAGGATGAACTTGAAGGCGGTAGAGGTTTGGGTGAAGGCAGTGGTGAGGGGCGACAGCGGCGAGATTTGGACTTGGTCGTGACAAGATTTGGCCACGATGGAGGTAGATCGTGTCAGCGATAAGAGGCAACGACAACAAGGGGCGATGACGGTGATAAGAAGCTGACAGAGCTTCAGTTTTGTGTAGAGAGACTTAGTGCGGCTAGGATAGAAAATAAGGAAGATAGAGACAACGACTAGGATTTAAATTGCTTGGGTTTAGATTTCTCAAATTTAAACTTTAAATATGATAGAAAAGAAAAATCAAATCTTTTAAATAAGAGTAAATCAATCATAAATTTTTATCCTGATTTGTGATAGGACTTAAACTAGTAAAATAAATATGGTAGCACTAAAACTCTTACGAAATCTAAAAAATTGACTAATTCTCAAGTTTTTTTAGATTTTTTACTTTTTCCGTTCATTTTGATGAGAGTATTTTAAAAAATATGCCAATTATGGCCAAATTTAAAAAAGTTTATTAAAAACAAAAAAAATAGAAAAAAAAAAGAAAAAGCCTGCTGTTGATTTTTTTTCTGTCTTATATGAACTTTTTTTTAGGTTTTGATCAAGAAAATTTATTTTTCTGTTTTTTTATGAGATAAGAATCTAGAAAGTACATTCATTTGGGTTAATACTAAAAAAAAATTCACTAAATACAAAAAAAAATTATAAAAAAAAAGGCTAGTCCAATCACAAGCTTAATGGGAAGAGGAGAAGAGATAATGAATAAGTTTCTCATAAAGAGAAGGAATTAAAATAGGGATGAATTTATCTGGACGAAGAAAAAATTGTAATAAGTTTGGAGAGAGAGAGAGAGAGAGAGAGAGAGAGAGAGAGGAGAAAGAAGTAACAAAAAAATGGTAAAATTAACATCATGATTCTCATCTCAAAGACTTTGTGTAAAGAGTAAATTCTTATTATTAAAAGATATTTTTAAAATGAATTTTGTCATAGATTAAATATTGAATTAATTTCAGTCATCGTCTTTAAAGGTAAACTTTCAACTGTAGAAGTTAAGTTTGAATTAATCTCAATCATTTTTTTAAAATTCTATTAAGGAAACATATAAAATGTTTTTAAAAGTATGAAGTATTCTATTATATATGTGCATGCATCCATACCTATTAATTATGTTTTAAGAACATCACACCTTAAAGTCATGTTTAGATAATTAGAATCATAAGCCGGAATAGAGATGTGATTACTAGAAATGAAATACCTATGAATCTAATGCATAAAGTAATCATATTTAAACATTTGGGTTAATTTAGAAATCTTCCATTATATATATAAAAGTTGAATATTTTATTTTTCTATTGATTGATATTGGAATCTAATATTACTATAAGAAAAGTAGGAATCGAATTTTTACTTAGTTTGAGAATGTGATTCTTAAAGAAATAACTAATAATGAATTATTTTCCTATTCTTACTCATTTCAAATGAAAGAAGTATCAAAATTTGAAATCACATTTTCTTTATGTCTTCGCATTCTTAACAAGACATTCTTAACATCCAAATAATTGAAACCAAGAATAGATTTGAATGATCTGAGAATTTTGTTTCATGAATTGTGAGATCCTTGCACTATATGTAGAGAGATAATTTACTAGATATATATATTAATGAAACTGATTTGAAAAGATGTATCAATATTTTGAATTGGTTTGAATAAATATATCCAGATATAAAAACGATTTGAAGAGATATATCCAAATATTAAGTGTCAAGTTAAATCTTATCCATTACACCATCCTCAAACTGATGGTACACAATATGTGAGACTCAGTTTGCCACTGAAAAAATAACATCGAGGGGGGGATAACGTTTTAGTCATGATATTGGCAACTTAACCTTGATCGAGATGAATCGCACTAAGAGATCTTTTCAAGCCATCTTGCCATGAACGAAATGAAAATTAATTTTCACATGTTTCATGCGGGCATGGAAAATTCAATTTGCAGTTAGATAAGTAGCTCCAACATAATCACACCATAATATAGAAGCAGTGGATAGAATAATACTAAGCTCGAATAGGAAAGATTGAAGTCGTGATAATTTAGCAGAGCTTTACACTCATATTTGGTTGAAGAGTGAATAATAATTCTTTATTTTTGAGAG
>JAULJZ010201717.1:0-19606 GCA_032270985.1 Heliamphora pulchella
ACTTATTATATTTATAAAATATATATTTTATACATATATTAATATTTTAAAAATATTTATTTTATGTAATCGGGGGCAGGGTGGGGAGAGCAAATACTATCCCCACCCCGTTTGTTATCGAGGGCGGGAAAAATCCTACAAAATGGGACGGGGTCGGGGCGAGGGAAATTGCCATCCCTAATTGGTAGTTGAATCCTTGATAATAGCCGCCGTTTGTCTTAGTTCTTGGCTTCTTGAATCTTGTTGAATCGCCGATTGCCTCCTAATGGAAAAACCCTTATTTCTAATTCTAAACGTTTCTAATGGACGGTGGACCAAGGGTATATGGGCTGTAAATAAATAGAGAAAAAGGGGCAAATGGCGTGAAAAAGGCCAATAAACTGTAAAGCCTTTAATAGCGAAGTCCCAATTTGAAAACTTGGGGGCGGGGGCATTCCATTAACCAATTAGGGAAAAAAATTTGCTACCTATTTAAAAAAAAAGGTTGGGGGGCCTTGGTCCCTGATGGTCCTACCTCAGTTTTGTCCCTGTTTTCATTTCTTAATTAATACAAACTGGCAATAATGTTTATCTAGCATGGGAATGTGTAAATGGTTTTGATGGCATTGGTGTAATCTACAATGATTCCATATTTAAGCAGTTAAGATAATACTTGATATTCATTTTGTTAAGTACCAATTGTCCCAAAAGTTTAAGGTGTTAGAAAATGGGCTCAACAACGTATATCAAACTATCTAACACTCTTTCTCACGTGTATGTCTCGCACGTGGAGAGACAAACAAACTGAATAGGTGTTCAAATTTGTGATTATGATGTTAATCAACGAGATGAAATTTGAGAAGCATACATCAAGATTGACCCATATCAACTTATAATTGCGAAGTACCCAAAGTCTGGACTATTGAATCATCTTTGTAGCTTTCAACCTATGTCGTTTAAGCTATTTCCTTCATGGTTAGGATACTCTCTTGCAAGAGATGCAGAGTTTTGTTTTCCATGCTTTCTTTGTTATAAGCTGCATGGACTGGGGTATTATGGCCAATAGGCCTTCAATATTGATGGATTTAAAAACTTGAAGAAAGGGATGGAGCAAATTGTACTTTTCTAAATAATGAAGGGAAAGATCCTATTTCTTTTCATAACATTGCCGTGAAATCATGTGAGGATTTGATGAATCAATCTCAACATATACATACAAAAGGTGTTAGACAATTTCACTTCCGAGCAGATTGCAAATATAGGATAAGGTTGAAGGCCTTTATTGATTCTGTTCAATGGCTTGCATTTAAGGTTGTTCATTTAGAGGTCGTGATGAAGGTATAAATTCGATTAACCGGGAGAATTTTCTTCAAATGTTGAGTTTTCTTGGAGAATACGAAAAATGCCACTTACATGTCACCAAAAATTCAAATGGAGATTTTGCATGTTATTTCAACTAAAGTGAAGAAGGAAATTCGTGAAGAAATTGAAGAGGTAAAATTTTGCATAATTGTTGATGAATCTCGTGATGAGTCGAAGAAATAGCAAACGTCTATAGGTTTAAGGTTTGCCGATAAAGATGATTTTGTCAAAGAGTTTTTTTTGAACTTATTCATGTTTCTAACATTGTAGATTTTTCCTTAAAAGATACGATATATTTTGTATTGTCTAATTACAATCTAGATATCCAAAATATTTGGGGGCAGAGATATGACGGTGCAAGTAATATGCGAGGTGAGTGGAAATGATTGTAAGCCTTGATTTTGAATGATTGTCCATATGCTTATTATGTTCAATATTTTGTCCATCGCTTGCAACTTGCATTAGTAACAGCATCAAATAATGTTATCCCTATTGAGCAATTCTTTACTAAATTGACTTCCATCGTCAATATTGTTGGTGCTTCATGCAAGCGCAATGATGAATTGAAGGTTATTCAAGCTGTTGAAATTTCACATATGATTGCTATTGATGAGGTTCAGACTGGAAAGAATCTTAATCAGATTGGCAATTTACAACAGCCTGGAGATTCTCATTGGAGTTTACACTTGAAATCAGTTTTTAGCTTGATAAAGATGTTTAGTCAACCGGCCAGGGTAACCCAGCGGTTTAAGATCGTCACTGGGACCAGCTGTAAATTCAGAAGTCTTATGTTCAACTCCCGCTAGAAGTCCCCTGACTTAACCGATACTTGTGGTTTGCGGGTAATTGCAGGTATCCAGAGGTTTACGCTTTAAGGGTGGGTCCAAATGATCTGGAGGGTTTAACAGGGTTGTTCCCCCCCTCAATAGATATTTAATAATGAATTAAATAATTAAAAAAAAGAAAAAAGAAAAATTAACTTCTTAATTTATGCCTCGCAGAGATTCATCCCCCAGAGGGTTTAACGAGGTTGAGCGCGTCATCAACAAGATGACTTTACAATTGAACATCATTATTGAGTTGATGTGTTTTATGATGCAATTGATTCCCTACTACAAGAATTGAATAGTCGCTTTAGTGAGCATGTAATGTATTTGTTAAGTCTTATCTCGACACTAGATCCTTAAGATGCATCTGAATCTTTTCGAATTACTGATATCATTCAGTTGGTTGACAAGTTCTATTCACAAGATTTCAAAGATCATGAGAAAGAACACTTGAAAGTGCAACTATATCATTATGAGTATAATGTAGTTCGACATGCAGATTATAAAATATTGTCAACAATTTCTACATTGTGTCAATGGTTGGTAAGGACAAGAAGATCATCAATTTACCAACTTGTTTATCGGGTGTTGAATTTGTTCTTACTCTTCCAGTTTTTACTGTAACTACGAAGCGTTTGTTTTCTGCTATGAATATCATCAAAACAATACTTCGCAACAAAATGGAAGATGATTTTCTTACGGATTCTTCACTTTTGTACATTGAAAGGGAAATTGATGAAAAATTTAGTATTGAATCAATCATAGAAGACTTCAGAGAATTGAAAGAACGTCGAGTTTCATTTTAATGGATAATGTGGTTTATATGTATAAATGTTTAACTATATTGTGGTATTTTGTTGGCTTTATATATTTTTTGAACTGAATGTATTTCAGTTTTAGTTATTATGCTTTACATTAATGTATTTTTTTTTCCCATTCTCTAATGAAAGTTGGATACTTTATATCTTTTGACAAAAAAGTTATACTTGTTTGGCTCCCTAGTTTTCAATTCTTGGTTCCATCCCTGCTCACGCCTAGGCTCCAAGAGACCTTTGGTGCCTCAACGCATATCGCTTTTGCTAACTATGGGTGTGTTTATGATTAGTTATTACCATTGTTCCAGTTTTTAGTTGGTATACCGAAGAATAAATGGTTCCTAAATTCCTTGTTTCTTGTTTTTGAATTTGCTCAGCTGAGTTTTGTGTAATGGTCAAGTTGGAAATGTATTTTGTGTAGGGCTGGCCCAGTGGAAGGGCCCTTAAATGTACACACTTACAATGGAGGTTTGACTTCTGCCCCTCTCCCCCCTGGCTTTGACCTCTCTTGAACCGGAAAAAAAAAAAAACAATGTTGTTTACTGATCATTGTGTCGACAGATTATATGTGTTGTTTAATGTTCTGCCCCTTGGTTTGGTCCCAAACCCTACATTATTAGGTGCAGGAATAAACTTAATCCTGGAAATGCACTGCACCTAATCCTGTATTGGATGCCATGTAACCACAAGTAATTTCTAGGTGATCTGGGATCATCTGGTCTCAGACTATCACAATTACGCATGAATGTGAAAGTCATGTACTTAATGGCACACCTCACGTGAACGTGTGGCTGTGATGGTCCGAAACTACATGGTCCTAGATAGCTGGCTTTCTGCAAAATGTCTGCCTTTTGGATCTCGAATAGGGGCTTAGTAAGGAATGAATGATTGGACTGTTGGGGGAGTTTCATGGATTTTGTTTGGCATCCCTATCTCATTTCTCGCATTGGAGAAAGAGATAGGATGACTAAGGAGTAAAGGTGAACGAGATCAAAATCTTGCAGATTTGAGGTGAAGTCCTTTCTAATAGTTTTGGTTTAATAGAGAGTGCTATTCTCTCCCTGAAAAGGGGTATGGAGATTTAAGGCCTGATTGTAAATAGGTGATTTTGGCCTTTTCAGCTAAAAAGATAAAAATTTAGTTTCTCCGGTAGTAAGAAAACAAAGCTAAAACTAAAAAAATTAAAATTAAAATCACCAATCCCCTGGCAACCTTATTCAAACTTCCACTTTATTTGAAAGGACAATAATACTTTTACTTGACAACTTATTTACTATGAATGCCAATTATATGTAAGTGTTATAATCAACTATACAACAGGCTAATATTGTCCAAGTTGAATCAAAAAGCAAAAACGTCAACTTTTTACCAAATAACCAACTCTAAAAATGCTACTTTAAAATCTAATTTACCAAACATCACAACGAAGTTTTAGCCGTTTCGGCTAGATAAGGGGAAAAAAAAACTAGCTTTTAAGCTAGATACCAATCAGGACCTTAGGTCTCGTTTGGCTAAGAGATTTTTGTAAGCTTATTGTCAAGCCTGAAAAGCATTAAAAACCTTATGTTACACTTGGCTCTAGATTTATACGACTGACAAAAAGCTTAATAACTCCAAGTTTTGTCGAACAAAAAAAATTATAAAAAACCCAAATAAAATCATATTTCTTGCTTATCTATTTAAAGATAAATGTAATATGATCATGGGGTTTGTGTCTTCTAATAAACCTGATTTTGTGCATACATGATCTGCTCAGTGAGCAAGTAATGCTGATGTTAATGATCATAGTATCAACAGATTATAAGTAGTCGAAGTTGATGCTGTCGATTGTGTTGTCAAACAATCCTACATGGTAATGTTACTTATCTAATTTTATACGCATGCTTGCTCTGTTTCTAATTTTAAACTCAAGATCTGGAATATACTTCTTTTGGGTTGGCTTCTAGTTTGCTCTTTATTTACTAGGGCTTCCTTTTCTACATTAATGCACATTTGACTGGGAAAACGATTATTTAGCATGGAAATAGTTTAATGCTATCAGTTATTAGATTGGAGTATGCTAAAGTTTTCCCCAACTTAAACAGTCTTAGAAATTAGGCTGTGGGTATGTTGAGCTCAGTTTCCTTATTATGTTTCAATTATCTCGTATTTTAGAAATTCTCAATTTTGGATAAGACAGATCGAAAATCCATGTTACTTGTGTTGGCAGGGAATGGATTTGGATTTTTCTTTTGAAAACGAATCAAAAAGGCCAGCCAGTTGGGTGATTCTAAATGCACACGCTTGTTTTTTTTTGACACCCACATGTACAAGTGTAAATGCATTGTATACGAATATTTCAATGTACATGGTGGGTGCCCAAAGAAAAAAATGGTGTGCATTTATAATCACCCCATCCAGTTGCATGTTGTTCCTGATGTTTTTTTGTTATGCTTGTACTAGAAATTAAGTTTAGCATGTTGACCTCAATTACCTTCTGCTTTAATTCTCTTTATTGTAAAGATTCTCAATCTTACAGCTTAATTTTAGTAGAATTATAGGAGTGCCGCATAATTTAGTTTTCCCCCTTTTCCCATTATCATTTGTATATTGAAAAGCATAACTCCTTTTCCAATTTGTTTAGTTTTCCTTTTTCCCTTTTTATTTTTGGTAGATAGGGAGGGATTGCCTTTTTTTTTTCTTCCTTTCTTTCTTCAGACTTATCTGGTGCTTCTTTTTTTCCTTTTTATTTTTGGCAGATAGGGAGGGGTTGCCTTTTTTTTTTTCTTCCTTTCTTTCTTCAGACTATCTGGTGCTTAATAGACAAGCATTGTTGGTAGTTTCAACTAATTACATCCCTGTTGCTTGTCCACTCCTATAGGGAAGTGTCCATGTCACTCTTATTTTTTGTCATTTATTTGATAGGTGGCTGCCCTTTAGCTTGGTCCCAAACCCAAAGTCATAGATTCTAGAAGAAACTTAGTCCTGGAAATGTACTGCACCTAATCTTGTATTGGAAGCCATGTGGTCTAGGATCATGTGGTTTTGGGCCACCACAGCTACACATTCATATGTACTTAGTAGTACGTTTCACGTAAATGTGTTGTTGTGATGGTTCGAAATCACGTGATATTTAGACCACCTAATATTTTTCTTGTGACCACATACTATTTTTTCATTCAATTTATATATAGATTTCTACTCTAACAGAAACAGAGCCCAGGTTAATTGTTTTTTCCCATAGATTAGAGATGTACAAGAAAAGAAGAGGGTTGAAAAAGTTAATTGTCGTGTTGCCTTGCCTCTCATTTGTTACTGCTTTTCGGGTCTATTGTTACGGCTTGTGTATCATTGCTTCCCCTTTTTCTTCGCTGCCGCCATTCCTTGTGAATTGCTGTTGCGGTGCTGTTCATCATGCACAGAAATGCCGTCGCTTGTTATGCTTGTCAATCGTCGATTTTTTATTGTCTCAAAAATGATTCGTTCTAATTATTTTTTACGTTTTTCAATCAAGTATGAAGAAGACACTTTTACATTTATTTTCAAAATGTATTCATGTATTTTATTCAGAATTTATTTCTCTTTTAGATGGAACTTGGGTTAATGTTATTAACTTGGTACTCATTTGGAATGCTACAAAAATGCTTCTTTATATATGTTTTGACGTTATTTTTTCTCTTTTATGTCGGTTAAAGTTAATCATAGTCCATATTCCATATTATCTTTTTAAGAATTTTGTTTGTATATATATTAACTGTATATGGTTTCTTTAGAATTTTCCTATTACTTTGGCCTTTTAGTAAGAAATGAATGATTGGGATGTTGGGGGAGTTGGCGGATTTTGTTGGGCATTCCTAGAATTTTTTTTTTCAAAGTAATGTATTTTTAATAAACAATTAATAAAAATACTGTTAGTTTGAAACTATTTAGGAAAGTAGGATTGTTTTGAAAAATGCAGCTTGAACATGCGAATTTAGAATAAAATCATAATTTGAAAATGCCTTTTTTTGGCTGAGTCAGCCAAACAAGTTGTCATGTTTAAAATTGCACGTTGAAAATGCGATTTTAGACTGCATCAGAATGCAGTTTGTCACATGTCGCTCTCGTAAAATTGTAAGTTCTTCAATGCCATGTGGTACTCTCCCGTTAAATCGCATGTTCAACCTGCGATTTTAGGGTTGCTCTCATTTCAAGGCTTCTGTTGGCATGTGTACGCATTATGCTATGTGCTAGTCTCGTCTGAAATTGTAGGTTGGAACCTACGATTTTAGGTTGGTCCCAAGACCGTTTGCTAGTGCGCGGGACAGTGTAGGCAGTATGCCATGTGCCACTCTCTGGTGAAATTGCAGGTTGAATCTGTGATTTTTGGATTAGTAATATTATAGGTACTTTTAAAATACACTTCTTCAGTTACTCATATCACTTTTAAAATACATTTTTTCAGTTATTCATATCATTTCAGCTGTTGAATGATAAGTTTAGCATAAAATATACTATTTCGAACCTATTATTCAACAACTGAGATGATGAAAGTGACTGAAAGAGTGTATTTTAGAATTGCTTATAGCATTATTTTTTTGGATGCCTCGCATGCAATCTGCCACCTGTTAACAACAGGTAAAATTGCAGGTTAAAGTTGCCATTTTATGCCCACTCCGTTTATAATCTGGTTCGGCTGATTGGCTGATTGGCTGATTTGATTAATAGACTTGGTTGATTGGATTTGACCAAAAGCCGCAGCTTTGACTTACGATTTTAGAGCTTTAGATTTCATATTTCAAAACCATGGCTTTTACATCTTTCAACCTGATGAGAAAGTTCAGCCAGATGGATGGGACTTAAAGTAAGTTGAGACATTAGCAAGGCAAAATTCAGAGATATCAAGTTGAAAGGATGATTTAGAGTTCAAAAATGAAAGTCCAACCTCAGATTTCAATACAAAAAATGCATTTTGAAATTGTGTTTTTCAGAACATTTTTACTTTTCTAAATAGTTTGAAAACTGCAGTATTTTTATTAATTATTTATAAAAATAACATTATTTTAAAAAAAATGGCATTCCTACGCCATTTTTTGCATTGAGAAAAGAGGTAAACAGATTTAAATTATTAGTTTAGTATTTTAGGTCTCGAATGATATTTGGTTGAGAGTAGAACAATTTACGGATAAATAATATGTTGTTTTGTTTGATATAATTTTAATGAGATTAAATTTTTTATTTATAAAAATGATCAAAATAGTTATGAGACTAATCAACTCAATTTTCCTATGAATTTAGGATAGTTTCCCATAAGAGGTTTTAAATTAGTTGGGGGTTCTTAACCTTCCTTTAAATGATTGTCAAACACATCTATATATAAAATTATTAGTAAAATAGTTTAATTTTAAACTCTAATCTCGCAATCAAACGAGACCTAAGGCGGCCTGTTAGGCCATTCATGGGTCAACAAGGTCATTATTTAAATGGGTCATTTTTTTGTTTTTAATATATAAATTATGTTTTACAAAATTATTAAATTAATAAGATATTGTTAATTGCTTAAATAAATTACATTTATTTTTAATAAAATGAACAATAAATGGATGACACTATTTATTTTTTTAAGCAAAATGTCATTTGTTCTCTCATTTAATGATGTTTGATCAGTTTAATTTTTACATAAATAATCTATAAATTAAAAATAAAAAAATAAACTTTTCGTATTATCAAAGTAGGCCAAACTTGGGCCGTAGATGGCCTGACTAGAGAGAAGCTAGCCTCTTGCGGGGAGAGAAGTTAGACTCTTAGGAAAGTTTGCTGGAGACTATAATTTTTTTAGGACATATCATCTAATATAAAAATAGGAGTTTATATATAAAAATAAATAGTTTAATCTTGATATCATATTTTTTATTTATCTTTTTAATGATAAATGTAGGAAATAGAAAGGAAAGAAAAAAATATTTTCTCCTTACCCTGGTTGGTTCCCAGTTTGGAAGGAAAAAGAAAAAAAATTTCGAGGGAAAATGATTGAAAAGTTATTTCAGTTATCAGTTTTCATTTTGTACCCCCCCCCCCCCCTCTTAATTTCATTTATTTTTTTATCTGCAAAACCAAACCTAAAGAAAAAACTAACTCTTCCCCCCAAAAATTCCCTCCCTTTCCCTTCTCTTCCACAAGTTCCAAACACAAACATAGCATAAATCGTTGCCACATACGGCGGCAATTGTTAGTGTCCAATCTTCGTATGACCCCAATCCCTCCAAATCACCTGCAAAATGAGGAGTTAATTTTGAATGGCACCGGTGTGGTGCCGGCCAAAACCCCTCCGACGATCAAATCAGATTCGCTCTAGAGGAAGAATAATGAATTAGAATTTTTGGAGGAATAGCAAGGGAAGAAGAAACTTACCCTTTACCCTCATCTTCTTAGCTTTTATATAGAGAGTCTTGGTGTTGCTCTAGCTTATAAAAGTGGGTCCTACACAAGTTGCCACGTCATCTATTCAGTCAGCTAAAAGTGTGTAACAAAATATCTACTCATCAATAGCCCCTATTCCCGAGCCGTACCTTGATTAGGTGAAGGAAATTCTAAAAGTTTCCCCTTTGAGCTTCTTTTTGCGCAGATGTAACAATTTACCTGTTGTTTCTTAACAATTAGGTTTCAAAATTTGAGATAGTGTGTTAATCACACTCAATAAAGTTTTTCATTGGTCGTACACCTTTTTTTTTGTCATAATAGTTGGTGATTCTTGTGGCTTTTGAACTTGCTCATCCTTCTTGTGGTCATCCTTCTTGGGAATGACCACGATTGCTGGTCATCCTTCTTGTGGATGAACTCATCTCTTAGTCACCATTCTCATGGATGACCATGACTGCTGGTCATCCTTTTTGTGGATGAGCTCATCTCTTGGTCATCCTTCTCGAGAATGACCACGACTGCTGGTCATCCTTTTTATGGATAACCTCATCTCTTGGTCATCTTTCTCGGGGTTGACCACGATTGTTGGTCATCCTTCTTGTGGATAAACTCATCTCTTAGTCACCCTTCTCTTGGATGACCATGATCGTTGGTCATCCTTATTGGGGATGACCACGATTGCTGGTCATCATTCTTGGGACCAGGCGGTGAAACTGCCCTTAGCAACTACAAGGTCTTGAAATCGACGTTGATGCCTTGAACCTGATCTAGCTTAGGGTTTCTCGGTCCAGATCTGTTGGCGTTGCCTCCGCCGTTGGTGTAGATCTAGTCGATCATCCTCCGGAGACCCATTTTTAGAGAGAGAAACAAAGAATATACGTGCATATATGTGTGTATACAGAGATTTGGAACGGTTGCTGGGTTCTAGAATTCTCTGGATGTCTCTCTTTGTGTGTTTGAGTTTTTTTTTTTTTTTCCGGCTTTAAGAAGGAGAGTGTGCTGGTTAGGTCATTGTCTTCACTGTTTCCCCTTTTCAAAAACCCAACCCTTCCCCTCAACAGAGCCACAACTTTCTTCATTGATTGGGATTTTGGAGTTTCCTTAATGGTTTTGAGAGGAATGAATGATGGGGTCACACAGGTTGGGAAAATTTCTGAGAACAAATCGTTGCCACAGACGGCGGCAATTGTTAGTGTCCAATCTTCGTATGACCCCAATCCCTCCAAATCACCTGCAAAATGAGGAGTCAACTTTGAATGGCACCGGTGTGGTGCCGGCGAAAACCCCTCCGACGATCAAGTCAAATTCGTTCCAGAGGAAGAATAATGAAATTAGGATTTTTGGAGGAATAGCAGGGGAAGAAGACCTTTACCCTCATCTTCTTAGCTTTTATATAGGGAGTCTTGGTGTTGCCTAGCTTATAGAAGTGGGTCCCACACAAGTTGCCACGTCATCTATCCAGCTATAAGTGTAACAAAATATCTACTCATCAAGATCAATGTTTCATACACACATACGTGCCCATTTCGTATTACACTATCCACTGTTCTATTTCAGAATCTCTTGGCCATTTTGAATATCTATGATTCTTAATCTTATGATTTTCCAATATTACCCTTTTCCAAGTGCGTGTAAATGCTTTTAATAGAGTGAATAGAGGATAGTTCTGGAAATTCAATTTTACTTTAGTTGGGGATGAAGGACTCAAAAAAAAAAAAAAAGCAATCAAATGCTTGTTCATTATATTTGGAGTCTCTTTTTACTTGAAGCTCCAAAGGCAACCTTCCTGGCTTGACTGGATTGAATGTCATTCCCAAAACATGAACAGCTAGCAGCAAGTTGATCATCAGATTGGACTTGTCATAGCTTGCTCTTTGGAATTCCAACTGGTGAGTCTCTGGATCTCTTTTCCACAGCTCGGGAAAGTTGCTTCACTGCCTCTTTTGGAAGATTGCGAGGTCTGCTCAGCCATAGTCCCCCGTCGATGACTAGTGTTGTTCCATTTATGTATTTACCTTCAGACATGAACAGCTCAGGTGAGATTTCATAACTAAAGAAGATAGAGAGAACAAATAGAAATACTTAGACGTGCTAGTTCAATTTTTTTTTTTGCTGCGAACAGTTCTTAAAGATCACACAAACGATTATAAGCAAATGTGAATTTCCAGTACCGTATAAAACTAAACAAATGTGAAATTCCAAGGGACTATTATCGACTTCTTTGGATGCAGAAAGTGATTATAAGCACACAAATGGACTCATCAACAAACAAGGTTCCCCAGCAAATAATCCAAAGAAAGGTTAGAAAAGGCAAAAAAATAAATAACCATATTGCAATTTGATTATGACCCAAATAGACAACTATGGAGGTTTTCTATGATAAACCATGCTCACCATTCCACTTCTGAAACTTTCTTCAATAAAAAGGCAAAGGACATGTAAGATGAAAGTCTCATGCACAGTTTTGAATTAGATAAAGAAGTGAGGAACCCTCTTTTCACTATGATTCTTCCACTTCAGTCAATGCTTTTCTTTCTGTTACTTCGAAAGTAGTTGCTTTAGCTTTAGCCACTCCTTTATATTTCTCATCAAACGAATGGAACTTTAGTTTTGAGCCTGAAGCTAATAATGAAGAAAAAAGAGAGTTGCTAGGATTATTATGTGAATATGACAAGTTGGTTTCTAATAATTCATGAAGTGAATTATTATATTTCCACATGGGGTGCAAGACCTAGAAATCTAAGAAGGGTTACATTTATGACCACCTTAGATTGTTGCTGGGTACCACCAAAACTGAAAATATGTGCATATAGACTACGGCCTATTACTGTATCCATAATTTCTGTATTTACAGATCCGTTGAGCTAGATGAAATGTATCCTTTATAGTAGCCAAAGACGCATTTTTGATCTTATCAAACCTTTGCACATTCTGCTTTATTTTTGGGTCCCAGTGAAGTCATAGAAGTCACCAGACTCACCCCTCTTCCGAATACGATTATGTTGTACATGAACCGGAAAAGAAAAGCCCTAACCATTCTTGTCCTTATTTCTAACTCTTTATTGGGAAGTTCCCAATGTTTGGCACTTCCCATGGTTTCATGGGTGCAAAATCAACAAATTCTCCCATAATCAAGTTACCTCCCAGTGAGTAGCATCTCGCTACATTCTTTTAATATGGAATATCCTGCTTCGCAATCTTGAATCATAACCCTGATGTTAATGTTTCTTTTCAGTTCTCATTTGTAATAAAGTAACAATCCTTAAATTTGGTGTTACACTTAAAACTATCCTGTCTTTAATTGCACGGTAAAATTTGAGCTTAACTATAAACAATGGAGCATATGTCATATGGACAACATAACATTACTAAGCTCGTTAGGCCTTAACAGAAATGGCAATATCCTTGATTCTGGCAAGTGCATGTGCCCATCTCTGTTACACGTCACCTTAATTGGCTCCACGTCAATCTGAAGTCTTGGAATCTAACCTAAGAATCACACCTCCAAGGTCTCACCCTTGTGATCTCACCCAATTGCCAACTTCCAAGTGAGATATGTGATGTACAATCAAGCATCTCCAATTTACATTTAGCTCTACAACAACCCAGGCTGAGGGGAAAGGCCTAGCATCTCACCTAGAGGAATCACAGATATCGTATAAAAGTCCAAATAACTTTTATGACAAAACTTATTCGATAGATGTTGTATTTATGCTTGTTCAAAATGCAAATCATGGTATTCATTCTCAGGGGAATGTGAATGAAAAACAAGAGATATTTTTTTCTCGAGTCAGCTTACGTTTGAGTTTGAAGCCTTCTTTAATCCTAAAGTAGCAATAAGAAATTCCAAAAGTTACTAGAAAGTTGAGACTACAACCATTTCAGGATCGCTGGTTGACTTGTGGCTTAGAGGTTGAAGTTGAGGAATCGTCAAGGTTGTTTGGCCCATCTCTACATAACCCATCTTAATCAATCTTAGACAAGAGAGGTTCTACCAAGGCATGTGATACCTGCATGAAGAAGCATGCATTACAATTTACCAAGACTGCGCCCTACACTGCATTGTCACGAAACCAAAACTTTTGCGTTGACCTTCCATATATTTTTGTTGGGACTATAAGATCCCCGAACCTCTCTTGATATATTAGCACAAATATCAGGCAACTCCAGGTTATTGAACCAAGGCAGAAGAGCAACCTGTGCCGTGTGAGCTGTTCTCAATGGTCAAAACTTTCTCTTTATAAGAATCTCTTTCATTGACAAGCAAAACTCCAACACAACTTACATGATCTTTTCCTTGACTCAAAATGTCTCCACTGCCACTCTGTCTCTCTCTCTCTCTCTCTCCTGAGATTGCCTCTACTCGCTCATCCACTGCCCCAGACAATCTTCCACTAGGTGCTTTTCAGAGACCCACATTGGTCACTGCACCACCCAGTCTCTAATATTCCTACTTATAATTCTCCATTAGTTGTGCACTAACAAGTTGCCTATAAATGAGTATCAGCCTAACCAAAAATATGTTCCCATGCAGTAAACATTCTAGAACCAAAAGCTTTCCGTCCATCTGTCTCCTTGTGTGTTATTGTTTATCATGGTCTCCTACCTTCCACCACCTTGTTCTTTACTAGACATCAAGGTGAAACGGTCGAAATGACTCAATGCAAATAAAGCTAATTAGATTATTTGAATAGAATGCTTAGAACTCCCTCTTGCTTAGAACTCCCCCTTAATTGAATTCAATCTTAGTACCAAGAACTCCCTCTTGCTTAGAACTTAAAAGATCCACAGAGAATTAGATTATTTGAATCCACGCCTCATCAAAGGAGGGTTCCTATCATATGTCTTCCTTTTTTTTCTTTTCTTTTTTCTCCTATGAGTTTGTTTGAGAAACTGTTAAATGTAAATAATGGTCAATTATTCACCCATTTACATTAAGAAGATTTTTTTAAAAAAATCAAGAGCCATCAAGAACTTGTTATTGCTGACTCTTGAAAATCAAAGACAACAGATTTTTTCTTAGGGGTGGGAGTGTGGGACAACGTGGGTATGTCTAGCAAGAAAGAAAAACCTAAAAAAATGAGGATAAAAAGATGCTAAAATATGCCCCTAATTCCCTAAGCACTTGGGTGCTTAGGAACTATTAGAACATTTTCCAGAGTAAGCCAAAAATTTTGGGCAAAAATTCAGCACTTAAATAACATTCAGCAACTTAATTGATATTACCATCTTATCATCTACAACAGAAACGTAAAATACAGAGAAAATGAAGAATTCAATCAGTGACCCCTTTTGATCTAAAGTTCCAAGGCTTACAACAAAAGAAATTTAGGATTGCCACAGTGAGATCAAAAGAGAAGGCTTAAGACTCCTAGAGAAAGCCTGCAGCTCTAGGTAAGAATAGAAGAAGGCTTGGACAAACATGAAGATAAATTATAGAACCCTGACACAAATTCGGCTCTATGCGGTTTGCTATGCTCAGATTTCAAACTTTCCTAATTTTATGGCAGTTTAGTATTGATAAATCCTCAGAACAAACGACAGTGAAAAGGATTCACAAATGCTTATATACCAAGAAGCACGGACAATGGACATGGGACATGGCAACAAGAAGAGAACAGACACAGGACATGACAATTTTGAAAAATACACGCAGCAGAGATAAGCAAATAATATACTTTAATATATAATTTTATTTGCTATGTATATGAACTGTTAGTCCTAGGCAAACCAAAAAGGGGGTGAATTAGGTTTTAAAAACAATAATAATTATTTTAAGAACTTTTTTCAAAACCTTTTAATTTCTTAAACAAATATAGCAAGTATATCAAGAAATAAAGCAATGAAAAAATTAAAGAGATTAGGGAGAGAAAAATTGAACCGGATACTAAGATTTATAGTGGTTCGGTTTCTTCCAAGGTTACGTCCACTCCTCAAGACTCCCCTTGAGAATCTCCACTAAAATAGAATGCTTCACAGGTGCATTCAAAACCTTTTACAGTTTCAAGAAGATCTGACAAAACAGTCCATGTTTTTTCTAATATCTCTTGAGCTCTTATTTAAAGAGTATCTCCCACTCTTTTAAAGGATCAAGGGTGACTCACCCTCTATTACAATAAATGTATGGAAATCAAATATTCATTCACTCGCTCTCTTTATAAATGATTGGAAATAAATGAACAAAGAGGGAGAAATTGGCTAGAGGAGTTTAATGAGCAGTTAATGCTTTCTTGAAGATTTGAGCTTTTGATTCAAGCAATAGAATAGTATCAGTTGAATAGTAAAACATGGATTTAGGATTTGAAGAAGGAAGAAGGAAGAGGAGAGATAGAAAAGAAAAAAAGAGATGAGAAGAAAGAGTTTAAGGAGGTTAATTAACCTTCTTCACCCACATATCATTTATATATTATTAGGTCAAAGATAAAGATAAGTACAAGAATCCTATTAAGGAAATAAAATAAAAAAAAAAAAGAATTAAACTAATAAACTCTCAACACTCCCCCTCAAGCTGGAGCATAAATATCAAACATGCCCAGCTTGATAAGCATGCGATGAAAAGTAGAACGCGGCAGTGGCTTTGTAAGAATATCACCCAATTGGTCTTTAGAACGGATATAAGGTGTGACAATCTGTTTATGCAACAACAAATCCTGAATGATGTGATAATCAACTTCAACGTGCTTAGTACGCTTATGGAACACTGAATTATTAGCAATAAAAATAGTGGCCTGATTGTCACAAAACATTCGCATAGGAAGTGGTGTAGAAACGCCAAAATCCCGAAGAAGAGAGCGAACTCACAACATTTCAGAGGTGGTGTGAGCCATAGCCCGATATTCGGCCTTAGCACTGAAATGAGCCACCACACTTTGTTTCTTACTGCGCCAAGTAACCAAATTGCCACCAACTAGAGTACAATAGCCAGACATAGATCGCCTATCAGATCGGCTACCAGCCCAATCAACATCACTAAACCCGGTGACAGTCAAAAAATCAGACAGTTGATAAAGTAAGCCACGGCTGGGGGCACTCTTTAAATAGCGTAGAATACGACAAACGGCCTCATAATGTGGCTGCCGAGGAGCATGCATAAACTGGCTCACAACACCAATTGCAAAGGTAATGTTCGGGTGAGTAACAGTGAGATAAATTAACTTGCCAATAAGGTGGCAATATCGACTAGAATCATAAAAAATATTGCCTTGTTCAGCATCAAGTTTAACTGAAGAGTCCATTGAAGTATCAACAGGCCGAGCACCAAGAAGATCAGTTTTAGAAAGAAGATCAAGCATATATTTTTGTTGAGAAAGAGAAATGCCCTTAGAAGAATGAGCAACCCCAATCCTAAGAAAATAACGAAGAGCACCCAAGTCCTTAGTATGAAACTATGCAGTCAAGTGGGTTTTCAAATCAAGAATGCCCGCAGCATCATTATTCGAAAAAAGAATATCATCAACATAGACAATCAACACAATTGTGCCTCCAAAAGAGTGACGAATAAAGACAGAGTGATCAGATGTAGAACGGTGGAAGCCATAAGTACAAAGAAGCTAAACCGATCAAACCAAGCATGAGAAGATTGTTTTAAACCATAAACCGCCTTGCGCAAACGGCATACAAGATGAGCACTCCCATCCACACTATAGCTAGGCAATTGGTTCATATATACCTCTTTCTGAAGGTTGCCATGAAGAAAGGCATTTTTAATATCAAGTTGATATAAATGCCAAAAACGACTAACCGCAACAGAGAGAAGGATGCGAACAGAGTTAAGACAAGCCATGAGAGAAAAGGTTTCTAAGTAATCAACACCATAGATCTGAGTGTACCCCTTAGCAACCAATCGAGCCTTAAGGCATTCAACAAATCCATCAGAAAGGTATTTCACGGTGTATACCCAGCGACAACCCACAGTTTGCTTCCCCAGTGGAAGAGAAGTAAGTTCCCAAGTGTGATTCTGATGAAGGGCTCTCATTTCCTCATCCATAGCAATTTTCCATCAACATATGAACATAGCCTGTTTATAGGAGGAAGGAACAGAAATAGATGACAAGGTAAAAGCAAAAGAATAGAGACAGGGAGAGAGATGATCATAGGACATAAAATTAGCAATAGGGTGTTGAGTACAGGCACGCTTACCACGACGCAAGGCAATAGGAAAGTTAGAGGAGGCAGATGGAGGGGGTGAGGACCCAGGAACCTCAGCCAAAGACGATGACGAATCCAGGCCATAAGGAACAACCTGTCGAGCACTAGATCGCTGATACACCTGCAAATGAGAAGGAGATAAAGAGGAAGGAGAGAGCAGAGAAACAGGTAAAGGTAGAGTAGGAGAAGAACTAGACTCCCCTTCACGACAACATATGAGATCAGATGACAACGGAAGACTGGAAGAAGTAAAAAAAAGTGTGGATTCGAAGAAGGTGACATCAACACTAAAAAATACCGGCGAGTCTCAGGGTGATAACAGCGATAACCTTTCTGAGTATGAGAGTAATCAAGAAAAACACACTTTCGAGCTCGAGGAGACAACTTATCATGACTGGGATTAAGAACATGTACAAAAGCAGTACAACCAAAAACCCGAGGAGTGAGAGGAAAGGGCAAGGAGGTTGGATATAACAGGAAAAAAAGAGACTGGCCATTGAGGACAGCAGAAGGCATGCGATTAATAAGAAAGCAAGCAGTAAGAATAATATACCCCCAACACTGCTTGGGTATCGTAGTACGAAACAATAAGGTACGAGCAACATCTAACAAGTGACTATGTTTGCGTTCAGCAATCCCATTTTATTGAGACGTATAAGCACAAGTAGTTTGGTGGATAATACCACAATCAACGCAAAAAGAAGAAACACTAGATTGTAGATATTCAAGAGCATTATTAGATCGAATAAGCTTGATGCGTTTGCCAAATTGGGTATAAATTTTATTATAAAAGCGAGAGAGAAGAAAGGGTAATTCCGACCGACTTTTCAACAAAAACAACCAAGTCATGCGAGAATAGTCATTAACAAAAATAACAAAATAAGAATATCTATTATTGCTGAGAGTTCAAGAAGGACCCCAAATGTCCGTATGGACTACATCAAAAGACGCGGACTGTCAACTACGACTACCAGTAGAAAAGGAACTACGGTGATGCTTTTCTAACTGACAAGCTTCACAATTAAAACCAGACACAGGACTTAAACTAGGAATAACCAACTTAAACTTAGCCACAAATGGGTGGCCCAAACGCAAATGTCACTGAAAGGGAGAGACAGTAGCACTCAAAACAGAAGAAGTGGAAGGCAAAGCAACATCAAGATAATAGAGACCATTCTTCTCATGCCCCGAACCAATCATCTTTTTGGTCTGAAGGTCCTGAAAAACACAAGTGGGAGAAAAGGTTATTGAATAATATAAAGCTTTAGTTAACTGACTAATAGAGAGTAAATTAAAAGGAAAATTAGGGACATAAAGACTAGAAGACAATGAAAAAGAGGGAGATGGATGTAGAACACCCGTCCCCTGCATAGGGCGAGATGAACCGTTAGCTAAAATAATATGATGCTGGATAGAAGTTAAATGAGAAAAAACGATGGATTACCAGAAATGTGAGAGCTAGAGTCAGAATCAAGGACCTATGAAGGAGATGTAAGAGCCGCACACGCAACATTACCTGAATTGACTAAAGTAGCCGTAGAAGATAGAGGTAAAACAGACCGCAATGTCTGAACAATCTCGCTAAGTTGAGTAGTGAAAGCACCATGAGAATCAAAAGTGGACCGAGGTGTGGGATCAGTAACTTGATTAACATAATCAGGTTTACCATACTTAGCCCAACAATATGGTTCAGTATGATTAGTACCACCTATCAATTTTATTCGATACCTCAAAGTGAGGATTTCTTCTCATTATATAACCATTGTGGGGCTGATTACATGGCTAATTACATGGCTGATTATTAGCGATATACAGATTTACAGTAATCATATCTAAACTAAAAAGGAAACTAAAATATACAGCCAAATCTACAGCTGATCTGATTGACATCCCCCCTCAAATTGATGCGGGGTAATCAAGAAGCATCAATTTGCCTATGAAGAACTGATGGCGCTGACGAGTCATGGCTTTCGTAAATATGTTAGCAATCTGGAGATCAGAGGAAATGTGAGGAAGAGAAATGACACGAGTGTCCAAGGCTTCCCGAATAGAGTGACAATCGACCTCAATATGCTTCGTGCGCTCATGAAAAACGGG
>JAULJZ010201726.1:0-19603 GCA_032270985.1 Heliamphora pulchella
TGTTTCGATGCCTGTTTTGGTTAATCTGAGCATGCGGGGTTGCTTCCCGGGGTTGTAGGGAGTTTCTGTGCGAATTTTAAAAATTAAAAAAAAAAGATATTTTAAAGGCCTATAAATATTTGGAGTTAGATATTTTTAAAAGATATTTTCAAACCTTAACTCCTAAGTTTCCTCCAAACTCTCTCTGCCTTCTCTCTAACTTCTCGGGGGCCTGGGGCTCGATTTACAATGATCCAATAGCGGATCCTTGCTATTGGCTTCGTGGTCTACGCATCCATCTGGACAGAATTTGATTTCGATGAAGCTCGAATTTGCACGTAGATCGAGGCATCGGGTTTTTGACCCAACGAGGTAGGATCTCAGATTCTACTGTTGTATAAGGGTGTTCTATGTAATCTTATGCACTGCTACCGATTAAAAACGCATGAAAATGGTGATTTATGTTCTAGATCTGGTTTTTGATTAAAACTATTTTTTTGGCATTTCGGTGGATGAAAGGGTGTTTTAAGAGTTCCTTTCGAGGTTTTGAGGTTATTTTGGGTTTGATTATACCCGTGGGTAACAAAACAGGTGGTTGAAGGTTTTGATTTCGGGTTTATACATGTTTTGGGAGTTGAAAAACTTATTTTTGGGCAAAAACTCGAAACAGGGACGTTCTGGAGCTTCAGTGCACGCTGAAGGGCGCTCAAGCGCCTAGCGGGCGCCTAGCGAGCGCTGCTCACTGGTGGTGAGGCGCTAAGCGCTCTGCGACCGCTTCGCGAGCGCTGGGTCCGCATGACTATTTTTTGGCCTTTTTCTTTTGGTCATATCTCCCTCATCCGAACTCAAAATTTGGTCATTTTTATGTTCAAATTGAAGCACCTGAGGTCTTCTTTCCAGTGGAACCTCTCTCACCTTAAACTTCTTTTTGTAGAAAAAGTTATGACCAAAAGAGTGAAGGTGTGTCAAGATTTCCAAACTGTTTTTCACCCGTTTTTGGCCGAATATTTGGGAAAAGGTTATTTTTCATCCTTAGTGAAACTTTATATAAAATTTCATGTTCCTAGGGAGTTTGTTTGTGGGTGTTTCTTGTGACCCAAGTGTTGAGACGTGACAGTGACGGTTGGCTAGTTACGCTACGTACAGTTATATGCTTTTTCACTGGTTGAAATTCTTGCATATCATGTTTTCTGTTCAAACCTTGTTTACTTCGATAAAAGCATATTTTACGCTTTTCTTGGTTTATCACATGATATTGAGCTTGCAGATGTTGGGTTTTCAAAGGGTTTTCTTGAAAATGGTGGAAAATGGTGATTTTGTGAAAAATCTCAATATTTTATGTTTTGGAGGTTTGAAGCTCGCCTTCGGGGTTGAGTCTCAGTTTTTAAACGTTTTGTTGAAAACGAGAAAAAACATTTTGAAAATATTTTTGATTGATCTCCATGTTGATGGATGGATCTATATATACATGTATAATGTATATTTGTGAAATGGTTCAGTTTTTTAGAAGATTATTTAGATGTACCGAGATGACGTGTATTTAGCACGAGTTCCCCTCGGTGTAAGTCTGGAAACGTGCATAGCCTAGGTACTCAGGTCCTTTAGGTTAGTCCCCGTAAATTGAGACGGTTGGGTGCTCAGCTCCCTCGGGTGTCGTGCCCGTAAATTGAGTGGTTCGTTATGGTACTCCATATAGAACTTGTCATTACCTAGCTGGCCTTCAGTGGTTCAGGACTAGGGTAATGGGCAGGAGTCTATAGTTGTTACCTCTATCCCCTTGTGATGGAGTCGGTACATAGGATCATACTCTTCTTTTTCGCGATGGTACATTCTGCGAGGGAATAATGTTTTGATTACTGTTTTTCCTTAACTGTGGTTGGCTACTTGCAATATTTACATCACATGGTTTGAAGGATGAAAATAGGGTTTTATGTTAATAAAACCGCTTTGGGAGACTTGTGTAGTCTGATGGGAAAACTTGGAATTTGTAGAAAATCTATTTTGGTTTTGTGGTTGAGTTCGCTCTCACCATATGATTGCATATTCCTGCTTTACAGCTTATTATCTGTTTCTATTGGGCTTCGGCTCACAGGTGGAATTTTTTTGTAAAACCATTTTCAGGTGTTGATGTGGAGGGGAGTAGCTATGGTGGTGCCCGCTGTGGCGGAAGACTTTTATAGTTTTCCTTTTTGGTATGCCTATTCCTGAAGACAGGTTTTGTACGCCGTAAGGCGATATATTATATGTATGCATGTTGGAACTGTATGTCTTTTATTTATGAGAGATACATTTTGTTGGGTATTCTATCAGTTTCAACAGAGGGATTTCAATGTATGAAATTCTAGATTTTCATATAAAATGGATGTTCGGTGGATTTTCACGTGACCCTGGGTTTTAAGGCGTGACAACTTGGTATCAGAGTTCTGGGTTCGAATACCTATGAGCTGTGGGAAGGGGGTGTGCTACCTTATGAGGATGTGTGTGTTCTTGGTTACCTATGTTTGGAATATGAGCATGTTGATGTCGTGTATATATGAGCATGGAGGTTGGATCTTGGGATTGATTAGTCTTTCCTTCGAGCGTTTGGACTAACAGACTTGGGAGCCAAGTTAGAACTATGTTTCATGGACGTGATTTCTAGCAGGGAATCTAAGTAGGTTATCCAAAGTGATGCGTCATTCTTATCGGTTCTCCTCGGTATCGGTGTTGTGTCCGCATGATCGTCGTGGCTATGTGTTAGCATAATTATGTGGTGTGTGGTAGAGATAACATGATAGGTCGACCTTAGGTTGTCGTGTTTCATGTTTTCTTTCTTCCATATAACCTATACACCCTTAGAGGCGACGAGACTGTGGTTTGGGTCTTGGTTGTGCGACTCGGTTGTTATCAGTTGCAGAGGTACTGTTATGGGTTGAGCGTTGATCGCTTGGTATGTTGAGGAACTCGTCAGTGAGTTGGGTTCAGCTGTGTGAGGTTGGTCTTGGTTGGTAAACCATTGAGTGTTTGAGCAAAGTTTTGTTCAAGTGTGGTCGAAGTATGGTTGATGGCTTTGGCTTGGGTAGCTGGCTCCTTTTGAGAGTAAGTTATCGGAAGTTGTAGATGTGCTATAGATAGCCTTGTGAGTAGGGGCGATGGGGTGTTGGAAACCCTAGATATAAGTTGTTATGGCAGAATCCGTGGAAAGTGGTAATCCCTTTCGGAGTCTTGGTATACGTGGT
This sequence comes from Heliamphora pulchella, assembly GCA_032270985.1. Classification (NCBI taxonomy): domain Eukaryota; kingdom Viridiplantae; phylum Streptophyta; class Magnoliopsida; order Ericales; family Sarraceniaceae; genus Heliamphora; species Heliamphora pulchella. Next base: position 3,198 of record JAULJZ010201726.1, read on the forward strand.
TCTAGCCGTGTGATGGATTAGGTACGTCTTAAGCCATACTATGTCATAAGCCGTGTACTCAGGAGGGGGTATAAACGGGAACATAGTGGATGGAAACGTGATAATCCTCGGCCGAACGTATATTGAGATAGCAGAACGTGCGATTCTGGAGATATTCCCTAGTAAGCAGGATATCAAGGGTGGTCAGTAGGATGTTGTTGGTAGTCTGAGTTGTCTGATGACCTTAGACGTTGTATACCTTTTGAGGTTTGAAAATTGAGTTTCGAGTGAGTGAGCTCAAGGATATGAGAATGAGTGTGAATTACCATTATGTTGAGAAGAGCACGGGTTATGGCAGTATGGGAATGTGTAAGGGTTCCTGCGACAAGTATCTGTTCTGTGAGATCCCTACAAGAATGTAGGTCTGTGATTTGGTCGATATCCTAGTGATTAGGAGGTCGTGTTTGGGAACTATGCTGAGTGCATGTGGTTGGTTTAGTGTTGCAATGATGTATCCAGAGTATGATATGGCTGGAGATTGTTCGTGTTCCACCTTAGGTTCAAATATGGGTATGTTGTTCGCCCACGGGAACAAAGTGTGGAGTGATAAGGTTCAGCAGTATACCGTGTGGTTTGGCTGGCCCACGGTGATAGGTGAGAAATCGTAGAGTACGATACTTGTGACCGATGTGTGCTTTGAAAGCAGAAATGCGAAAGATGTCTGCATGGTTGTGGGAGTTATCAGTAACTCTCGGGATTGGGCTTCCTTTGCTCAGAGAGACCGTGGCGTGGCAGTGGTTTGCCTAGCAGGAGCTGGGTGAGTAAGCGCAACCTTGTGAAGCGAGGTTTAGGCGCAATGGTATGTGCTGTACCAAGTATGCGGATCGATGGTATTCACATGTATGAGTAAGGTCTGAGCATTGAGAGTTTGGTGTAGCGGATGGTCTGAGTATCGTGATCGTGGTTGACAGCAGCTGTGCGACTGTAGTCGATATGGCCTCGAGGTAGGACTTACAGAGTTCGTAGAGGCTAAGTAGTGATGAGTACTGGGAGTATGTTGGCAGTACGTTGAGGTTGAGTTATGATTTCTTGTTGGCCTTTGTCTTTCCTTTGGATGGAAGGAGAGAAAGTTTTCTTGTAGATGATTGTCTTGTAGACAATTGTCTGGTGCGAGTTGTTTCATCTTGATTGGATAGAGATGCCGGATTCTAATTGGTTCAGGTTTTGGGTGTGTTCTGAGACTGTGGAACCTCAGTGGAATTGTGCTCGTGTTGTGACTCGTGTTATGACTCGTGTTGTGACTCGGGAACTTGTGTCGCCGTGATTGGGTGATTAGAAGGTGGATCCTTCGTGGCTTCGATGTGTGGTACGAGACGCTCTACATCTGAATTCCCGTGTGTGTGATTTGGGATTCGATTACTCTCGCGGTTGGCAACCGTAAAGAATTGCACGATGGGGTTCATATTATCCCACAGCAGAAGACCGTAAATAAGTACGTGTGAGTGTGGTAAACATGATGGGTTGTGGTAACCTAGTCAGTATGGCTTGTTGGTATAATGGTTGAACCATTTGGGTTGTGTTCCCTATGAGGTCGAGTTAGCAGACCAGGAATGCTTTTGCTTGTTCTTATGGACAAGGGAGTTGGTTTTGAGACGTAAAGTTCTTTTGCAGTGATCAGGTGAGGATCGTTGACCGTTGTGTGTGTGTATGGTTGTGCTTCTAGCTCATGGCAGAGCGGGGATTTTGTCGGAGCAGTGCGGCTGTGATATGCATATGGTGCGCTTCTGGTAGACTTTTGTGAGTCTGGCCTTTTGTTCTATTTGAGGACTTGGAACTGCTTAGAGTTCTTGGAGTCGAGGAGTGGTTGCTAACTATGGTAAGTGTTGTGCTTCGGCATAACCGTTGTTATGTGGGTAGTGGTCGCAAGAGTATAATATTGGAGAGTTCTGCATGAGAAACTTGCTGCATATAAGAGGAAAGTTTTGGCTGGCGTCTGGGGTCCGAATATTTTCCTATTGTGGACTCAAGGGATGATGTATGTCTTCTGCGTTGGGGTTGATGTTGGACGACCGTCATCGTGTTTACTTTGTCAGACGACGGTAATCCTATTTGATTTACGGTTGATCTGCAATCTGATATCAATGATGTGATAGCGAGATGCTGAGATGTGTAGCACTGTGCGGTTACACGAGAGACATGGTCGGGTCTGCATAGGTTATTGGATACCTATGAAATGTTATGTCTGTGTGACATGTTTGGTTAAGCGACTCGTTGGGGTCAGGTGACCTTGTGGCTGTGATGCCAGATCGGTTTTCAGTTGTGTGAAACCCTATATGGGACAATGGTGTGCTACCTGATGTTCTCCTGAGTGAGAATAGTAGTTCGTGATGGAAGATCGGATAGAGGGCGAAGGTTTGAATCTTTGATGAGATTTGTTCTCTAGTATTCCAGGTGAGTTAAGTGAGCTTCTCTGTGGTAAGCTTCTCTCTGGAGCTAAATGTTGTGTTATTGCTCGTGGATCGGCGTCATATTCAGCAATGGAGATGTGGGCATCTATAGGGCGATGACATGGTATCAAGGTCAGTGGTTGTTTGGTGATTGTTAGAACTCGAGTAGAGTTTATGCGCGAAGCATGCGATCTCATGTGACCGATGTCAGGGCTCGACATCGTGTGTTTGGACTTGTGGAGATGGTCCTCAATGTGCTTGGTGAGATGTGATTAAGTTAGTTTGTGGCAGTGGGAACGACGTGGTAATCTCTATGTTCTGGAATAGAGCGTGTTTAAGACTAGGTTCTTTGACGGATTGGTCTTGTGTGATGTGTTTATCGCCGGAGCGGTTTGAGTTCGACGAGAGTCAGGTTTTGAGGACTGGCCGTGTGAGCTGAATTTTGATCCGGTGTTTCAGGGATGTTTCCTGAATGACAGTGATGTCAGTGGGACTTGCACGTGTGGCCAGTTTGTGTAGAGATTGAATCTTCAGATCGTGTTGTTATGTTTTCCTCATGCGACGACAGGTTCGGGGATTTTAGTTGCCGAGGCATGTCTGCTGTTGTACCGTGTTGTCAGGGCTTTTTTTTGCTGTTGTACGATATTGCTGGGTTTTGGGGCGTGAAGTGTTGAATTTCGGGGGCAAAATTCCTCAAGGAGGGGAGAGTTGTGAGATCCTGAACAGTTTCTCTTTTTATATATATATATAAATGCATATTCGAAGTTTTGACACCTTTTTGGCATTTTTGCTTTAATATGCATATATATGTTTCGATGCCTGTATTGGTTAATCTGAGCATGTGGGGTTGCTTCCTAGGGTTATAGGGAGTTTCTATGCGAATTTCAAAAATTCAAAAAAAAAAGATATTTTGGAGGCTTATAAATATCTGGAGTTAGATATTTTCAAAAGATATTTTCAAAACTTAACTCCCAAGTTTCTTCCAAACTTTCTTTGCCTTCTCTCTAACTTCTCGGGGGCCCGAGGGTCGATTTTCAATGATCGAACAGCGGATCCTTGCTATTGGCTTCGTGGTCTACGCATCCATCTGGACAGAATTTGATTTCGACAAAGCTCGAATTTGTACGTAGATCGAGGCGTTGGGTTTTTGACCTAACGAGGTAGGATCTCAGATTCTACTGTTGTATAAGGGTGTTCTATGTAATCTTATGCATTTCTACTGGTTAAAAACACATGAAAATGGTGATTTATGTTCTAGATCTGGTTTTCAATTAAAACTATTTTTTTGGCATTTTCGGGGGACGAAAGGGTGTTTTGAGAGTTCCTTTCGAGGGTTTGATGTTGTTTTGGGTTTGATTATACCCGTGGGTATCAAAACAGGTGGTTGGTGGCTTTGATTTCGGGTTTATACATGTTTTGGGAGTTAAAAAACTTATTTTTGGGCAAAAACTTGGAATAGGGACGTTCTGGAGCTTTAGTACATGCTGAAGGGCGCTCAAGCGCCTAGCGGGTGCCTAGCAAGCGCTGCTCACTAGTGGTGAGGCGCTCAAGCGCTCTGCGACCGCTTCGCGAGCGCTGGGTCTGCAGGACAGTTTTTTGGCCTTTTTCTTTTGGTCATATCTCCCTCATCCGGACTCGGAATTGGGTCGTTTTTATGTTCAAATTGAATCCCCAGAAGTCTTCTTTCCAATGGCACCTTTCTCACCATAAAATTATTTTTGTAGAAAAAGTTATGACCAAAAGAGTGAAGGTGTGTCAAGATTTTCAAACCATTTTTCACCCGTTTTTGGCCGAATGTTTGGGAAAAAGGTTATTTTTCATCCCTAGTGGAACTTTTTATAAAATTTCATATTCCTAGGGAGTTTGTTTGTGGGTGTTTCTTGTGACCCAAGTGTCGAGACGTGACAGTGGCGGTTGGCCAGTTACGCTACGTACAGTTATATGCTTTTTCACTGGTTGAAATGCTTACATATCATGTTTTCTGTTCAAACCTTGTTTACTTGGATAAAAGCATGTTTTGCACTTTTCTTGATTTATTACATGATATTGAGCTTGTGGATGTTGGGTTTTCAAAGGGTTTTCTTGAAAACGGTAAAAAATGGTGGTTTTGTGAAAAATCTCAACATTTTATGTTTTGGAGGTTTGGAGCTCGCCTTCGGGGTTAAGTCTCAGTTTTTAAACGTTTTGTTGAAATTGGGAAAAAATATTTTGAAAATATTTTTAGTTGATCCCCATGTTGATGGATAGATCTATATATACATGTAAAATATATATTTGTGAAATGGTTCAATTTTTGAGAAAATTATCTAGATGTACCGGGATGACGTGTATTTAGCACGAGTTGTCCTCGGTGTAAGTTTGGAAACGTGCGCAGCGTAGGTACTCAGGTCCTTCGGGTTAGTCCCCATAAATTGAGACGGTTGGGTGCTCAGCTCCCTCGGGTGTCGTGCCCGTAAATTGAGTGGTTCGTTATGGTACTCCATATAGAACTTGTCATTACCTAGCAGGCCTTCAGTGGTTCAGGACTAGGGTAATGGGCAGGAGTCTATAGTTGTTACCTCTATCCCCTTGTGATGGAGTCGGTACATAGGATCATACTCTTCTTTTTCGCGATGGTACATTCTGCGAGGGAATAATGTTTTGATTACTGTTTTTCCTTAACTGTGGTTGGCTACTTGCAATATTTACATCACATGGTTTGAAGGATGAAAATAGGGTTTTATGTTAATAAAACCGCTTTGGGAGACTTGTGTAGTCTGATGGGAAAACTTGGGGTTTGTAGAAAATCTATTTTGGTTTCGTGGTTGAGTTTGCTCTCACCATATGATTGCATATTCCTGCTTTACAGCTTATTATCTGTTTCTATTGGGCTTTGGCTCACAGGTGAAATTTTTTTGTAAAACCATTTTCAGGTGTTGATGTGGATGAGGAGTAGCTATGGTGGTGCCCGCAGTGGCGGAAGACTTTTATAATTTTCCTTTTTGGTATGCCTATTCCTGAAGACAGGTTTTGTACGCCGTAAGGCGATATATTATATGTATGCATGTTGGAACAGTATGTCTTTTATTTATGAGAGATACATTTTGTTGGGTATTTTATCGATTTCAACAGGCGTATTTCAATGTATGAAAACCTATATTTTCATATAAAATGGATGTTCGGTGGATTTCATGTGACCCTGGGTTTTGGGGCGTGACAATATGGATACATTTATCTGATGCGCCGTAAGTCTGAATGCTTTGAGAAATTCAAAGAATTCAAATCGAAGCTGGAGAAGCATCAGGGTAAAAGTATCAAATCACTACGATTCGACTGTGGTGGGAGAATACCTCTCTGGAGAGTTTAGGAATTACTTGCCATCAGAAGAGATTATATCCCAGTTGACTGCACCTAGCACTCCGCAGCAAAATGGTGTAGCAGAAAGAAGGAATAAGACTCTTATAGAGATGGTAAGGTCCATGATGAGTTATTCAGGATTACCCATTTCGATTTGGGGACTCGCATTAGAGACAGCGGCTTACATTTTGAATTTGGTACATTCTAAGTTAGTATCTTCTATTCCCATAGAATTATGGACCGAGCATAAGCCTAATCTGAAACACATTCAAATTTTAGGGTATCCAACACATGTACTGAAAGGGAACGCGGGTAAGTTGGAACCGAGGACAGAAGTCTATTTCTTTGTGGAGTATCCTAAGGGAACGAAGGATGGTCTGTTTTGTAATCCTAAAGATCATAAGGTCATTGTTAGCACCAATGCCCGATTCTTAGAGGAGGATTATATTATGGATCGCAGGCCCAAAAGTAATATTGTTCTAAAAGAACTAAGAAAAAATACTAGTAGAACAGAAGAGGAACCACAAGTCACTGATATCCTATTGCCTCGTCGTAGTGGGAGGATTATTGGGATAGATGCAAATCATGAACAGGGTGCTGATGCACAGAGTTCAGATTCTGCACAGCGTGTTACTGCTAGCACACAGACTCAGATAGTGCCTCATCGTACTGGAAGGGTTATTCATCAACCTGATCGGTATATGTTCTTGAAAGAGACTTTTGACAGGATCCCAGAAGAACTAGATACCGAATCCTATAACTATAATGAAGCACTTAAAGACAAAGATGTAAATCTTTGGCAAAAGACTATGAATTCAGAGATAAAATTTATGTATTCCAATCAAGTCTGGGAACTTGTAGAACCACCTGAAGGGATAAAACTCATTAGATGCAAGTGAATCTACAAGAGGAAGAGAGGAGCAGAGAGGAGGCTAAAACCTACAAAGCTAGGCTAATTGCAAAAGAATTCACTCAGAAAGAAGGGATCGATTATGAGAAAACTTTTTTGCCGGTAGCCATTCTTAAGTCTATCTAGATTCTCTTATCCATTGTTGCTCATTTCGATTTCAAAATTTGACAAATGGATGTTAAGATAGCTTTCCTTAATGAAAGTCTTAACGAGTGTATCTATTTGGTACAACCAGACGGTTTCATAGCAAAGGGCCAGGAGCACATGTTGTACAAGCTTAAGAGATCCATTTATGAACTTAAGCAGGCATCGAGGTCTTGGAATACTCAGTATGATCAAGCCATAAAGTCTTATGGTTTTAATCAAAGTCCAGATGAATCCTGTGTGTACAAAAAGCATGACGAAAGCGTGGTGATCTTTCTAGTACTTTATGTAAATGATATTTTGCTTATCGAAAATGATGTGGGGGCATTATCTACGGTAAAAGTATGGTTAACTGGACAAATTAATATAAAGAATTTAGGGAAAGCCAGTCACATCCTAGAGATTAAGCATGTGCGAGATCAAAAACAAAAGATGTTGGGCTTATCAAAAACAAAGTATATCGATGATATCCTTACTCGTTTTAGCATGTAGGATTCCAAGAAAGGGTTTCTTCCTTTCAGGCATGGAATCACTCTATCCAAGAATCAGTGTCCTAAGATACCTGATGAGATAGAGAAGATAAAGGTGGTTCCTTATGCTTCGGCAGTGGGAAGCATAATGTATGGTATGCTTTGTACTAGATCTGACATCTGCTTTGCCGTTGGCATGATTAACAGATATCTATCTAACCAAAGGTAAGAGCATTGGACTACGGTAAAGAATATAATCAAATACTTGAAAAGGACTAAAGATTATATGTTAGTTTACCAGACAAACAGTCTAGTACCTTTTGGGTACACAAACTTAGATTTTCAATCAGACAAAGATTCTCGTAAGTCTACCTCAGGATATATGTTTACCTTACGAGGTGAAGCTATTAGTAGGAGGAGTATCAAGCAGTCCTGCATTGCTGATTCCACCATAGAGGCCAAGTACATGGCAACTTCTAAAGCAGCCAAGGAGGCCGTTTGGCTCAGGAACTTTCTGTAGGATCTAGACGTGGTCGCTTCAGTTCAGTCTGCTATTACACTTTATTGTGATAATAGCAGAACGATTACAAACTCGAAGGAACCAAGAGTTCAAAAGAAAGGAAAGCACATTAGCGTAAGTATCACCTGATACGATAAATTTTATAGAGGGGTGATGTTGCTGTGACTAAGATTGCATTAGGAGACAACCTTGTAGATCCTTTTACAAAGAGCTTACCGGCTAAGACTTTTGATAGTCATGTAGAGGGTATGGGAGTCAGATGTATGGCAGTATGGTTTTGAGTATAAAAGGGAAATTGTTAAGATTGTATACTGAAAATTATATTTTTAATATTTAATTTTATTATAATAAAATTATTTTTCTATTTTATGAAAATCTTAATGAGCAATGGATATGTCCTTTATTCTGTACAGTATTTAATCTAGTGTGTAGAGTATGACTTGTACACAGAAGATCAGATTTTAGATTCATACAGAATATAAGTTTTTTATTCGCGGTTTAGATGGAAATAGACATACCATCAGTACCATTGTAGCATAGAGTTTTAGTAGACCTATGTTGGTTACGAGGAACAGATAATAGCGTTATCAATTGTTTCGACTCTCTGTGCTAGTACACTTTGTGTGTATTGAACGGGACACATTGGGGTAATTAATTTTATATTGACTATATAAATTAATTCACACCCCAAGGTTATTATGAGAGTGCTTATGCTCTTAATCCGGAAATAATTATTGATTTGTGTATATTTAATATCCGTTGTTATGACTCGTTAGAGGGTGCAATCTTATATAAGTCTATATTCCCAGTGAGTTGGATAGCAGTATTAATTATATGGTAAATATTAATTATTGATGGAATCCACGTCTCGAATGATCGGGATTGACGATACCCCCTTAAGAAAGTTTATATATTTTGACCGGGCCAAATCCTAAAGGTAGATTTTATTATCTGGCGGTCAAATAAGTTAAGCGAAAGGCTTAAAGAATTTAAAAATGCCGATTAAATTAAACTGTCAGTAATTAAATTTAATTGGCAGGTATAGGGAATCTTAACGTGGGGAGATGAGTTAAGCATTTAATAATAGGAGCTTAATGCAAGATGTACTTAAGATTATAGCTTATAGTGCAATCATAATTATTTAGTGGTGTGAACTTTAATTTAGTGTTTTATGAAAATTATAGAAACCGCTGCAAAATTTTCATAATTGCAGATACCGCTGAGAGATTTGCTTAATTGTGAAAATCGCTGGATGGGTATCTGGGTTACATTAAAATTCTTTGTCATAATTACTCCATAGGTCCCTACTGTAGCCCTATAAATATGCAGATAGACTGGACCAAATTCATAACTTGCTTTCAAGACTGAAGCTGACTAGGTTCTGCCGGTACGAGTTCTCGAAGGTTCGTAACCTACACTACGCTCAGGAATCGCATAAGAGATTACATTAGAAGGTCTAACGGGAGCTTTAACTCGAAATCAAAAATCGTAGTTGGAGAATCGATTGAAAAAGGTATTCTTTTAAATTAACTGTGGTGGTACAAATTTTTATTTTGATCGTTCGACATCAAAAGTTTTATCTGGAGAACATTTCGGTGATTGCCTGTCCAATTATTTTTTTATCAAAAATCGTTTACAAAAACAATGATCTGGAAAGTTTTGCTTCCTACAAAGGCCAACCTCACAGTTGGGCGAAAAGGGCCTAACACCTTCCCTTTTCGTACTTAGCCCCCAAACCCTCTTTTTATCTGGTTACGTTTCGAAAAGACCCACAACCTTTTTTTTGATTTTCTTGATTTTTCTCAAAAACCAAGTGACGACTCCATTATTCTAACAAAGGATGCTCATATATCTTGGATTTTCTTGTTTTGAAAAGAAAAAAACATTTTTCTAAAAACAATGGATATTCGGTGCATCTTGCGAGACCAAAAACACGTGCAGCTTTTTCTGGCGACTTCTTTGGGGACTGGTTTTCAAAAAAATCATAAGAATGCTTAACTTGAAATGTCAATGGTTCTTGTTGTAAACTTTTCATTGGTATTCACATTTGCATTTGCATATTTGTTTTCTTGGTTCTCAAACCTCTACTTCGCTTACCCAATACCTCGGTCAGTTTATTATCTCAAGGCTATGTCGAGGAAGCCGACAAGCTTTCTAACCACATGCTTCCATAGATGTGACAAAAAGAATTATTGCGTACCGTTTGACCATGCCTTGCATGTTGGAGGCAATACTGCCAAGATCATTATTTTTGCAAATGATTTTCGGTAAAAAATTAACTGAACGGGCAAACACCGAAAAGGGCTCCAGATAAAACTTTTGACGAAGAAAGATCAAAATAAAATTCGTGCAACCAAAGTTAATTTAGATGAATACCTTTTGTCGATCTTTTCTTCAACTTCGATTTGATTCCGAGTTGAAGCTCTAGTCAGATCTTCTACTGTATTCCCTTACGCGATCCTCGAGTTTAGTGTGGGCTACAAACTATCGAGAACTCGTACTGGCAGAACCCAGATATATTTAGTCTTGAGAAAAAAAATATGATATATGATATATGAGATATCAAACTGGTTCAGCCTACCCGCATATATATAGAGCTACAGCAGGGTCCTGGGGAGTAATTATGAGTAAGACTTTCAGTGGAACACAGATATCTACCAGCGATTTCTGCAATTATGGAAAGACCTGCCGGTTTTTACAATTTCTATAAAATACTGAATTACAGTTCACACCACGAAAGAACTATAATTTACTCTGACCCATAATCTCAAGATTTTCTTGCATTGAGCTCCTATTATTAAATGATTACCATTTCTCTCCACGTTAAGATTTTTGATACCCGCCAATTAAATTTAATTACTGACAATTTAATTTAATCAGCATCTTGATATTCCTTAAACCCTTTCGCTTAACATATTTGACCACCGAATAATTAAATCCACCTACAGGGTTTGGCCCAGTCAAAACTTATAAGCATCCTTAAGGCGATATCATCAATCTCGATTTTTTGGGATGTAGATTTCATCAATAATTAATATATGCCATATAAATAATACCGATATCCAACACACCGGGATTATAACCCCATATAAGATCGCACCTTCCAACGAATATTAAATATATACAAATCAATAATTATTTCAAGATTAGGAAAATAAGCATTATTCATAATAACCTTGGGGTGTGAATTAATTTATATAGTCAGTACAAAATTAATTATTCCAAAAGTCCCGTTCAATACACACAAAGTGTACTGGCGTAAAAAGTCGAAGCAATAGACGACGCTATTATCTATTCCCCATAACCAAAACAGGTTTACTAAAACTCTGTGTCACAATCGTACCGATGGTATGTCTATTTCTATATAAACTGTGAATATAAAACTTATATTCTGCAAGAACCTAAAATCTGGTCTTCTGTGTGTAAGCCGTACTCTATACACCAGATTAAATACTATACAGAATATCGGACATCTATGCATAACAAATAAATGATATACATACATTGCTCATAAAGATTCTCATAAAATGAAAAATTAATTTTATTAAAATAAAATTAAATACTAAAAATATGATTTTTAGTATACCAACCCTAACAATCTCCCACTCATACTCAAAACCATGCTGCCATACATCTGACTCCCATGCCCTCTACAAGACTATCAAAACTCTTAGCCGGTAAGCTCTTTGTAAAGGATCTGCAATGTTGTCTCCTGATGCAAGCTCTATGTCTTACTGAAAATCTTAGTCTGTGCACCACAAGGGTACAAAACTGTCTGCTTGGTAAATCAACATACAATCCTTAGTCATTTTTAGGTACTTGATGATATATATTCTTTATGGCAGTCCAACACTCCTGCCCTGGATTAAACTGATATCTGCAAACCATGCCAACGGTAAAGCAGATGTCGGGTCTAGTGCAAAGCATAGCTTACATTAGGCTTCCTACTGTGGAAGCAAAAGGAACCACCTTCATCTTCTCTATCTCATCAGGTGTCGTAGGACATTGATCTGTGAATAGAGAGACTCCATGCCTGAAAGGGAGAAAATCTTTCTTGGAATCCTGCATACTGAAACGAGTAAGAATATCATCGATATACTTTGCTTGTGATAAGCTCAACATCCTTTGTTTCTGATATTGTACAAGCTTGATCCTAAGGATGTGACTGGCTTCTCCCAAGTTCTTCATATCGAACTTCTCAGATAACCATACTTTAACCGTAGATAATGCCCCACATCGTTTTCGATGAGCAAAATATCGTCTACTTAAAGTACTAGGAAGATCACTACACTTCCATCACGCTTCTTGTATACACAGAACTCATCCGGACTTTGATCAAAATTATAAGACTTTATAGCTTGATCAAATCGAGTGTTCCAAGACCTCGATGTCTGCTTAAGTCCATAAATGAATCTCTAAAGCTTGCACAACATGTGCTCCTGACCCTTTGCAATTAATCTGTCTAGTTGTATCATACAGATACACTCGTCAGGACTTCCATTAAGGAAAGCTGTCTTAACGTTTATTTGCCAAATTTTGTAATCGAATAAGAGGCAATAGATAAGAGAATTTAGATAGACTTAAGCATGGCTACCGGCAAAAAAGTTTCCTCAAAGTTAATCCCTTCTTTTTGAGTGAACCCTTTAGCAACAAGCCTAACTTTAAAGGTTTTAACTTCCCCGTCTACTCCTCTCTTTCTGTTGTAAATCCACTTGCAATCAATGGATTTTATCCCTTTGGGTAGTTTTATAAGTTTCCAGACCTGATTGGAATACATAGATTCTATCTCTAAATTCATAACCCTTTACCAAAGATCTGCATCTTTGTCTTTTAGTGCTTTATTGTAGTTACAGGGCTCGATTTTTAGTTCTGTCGAAATCTTGTTAAACGACTCTACCAAGAAAATATGGCAAATAAACGTCACACCAGTCCGTGGCCCACTAACTACCCTGAAAATCGTGCCTCCCTGTTTCTGAACCTTTTTCTTTTTCATGTCTTTCGGCCTAGAAAAAGAACCTTTTTCAGAAACAAACACATTTTCTGGTATTAAAGAAATACCATTTGTAGTTAAAACTATATCCAAGTTATATTTCCAGTCAACAAAATTTAGTCCTATTAGTTTGTTTTCTTTGAGTATTGAAGTGAGTGGGTTGAAAGTCATTTTAATCCTGAGAATCACATAATTAAAAAAATCATTAATTTTTTTTGGGTAATTAAAAAAAACCGTTAATTATGATGAGCAAAACTTTAAATTCATTTTAATTTAGCTCCCTCTACCATTTTAAAATTAATTTGCCAGCAGTCTGATAACTTGAGAATAGCATGCCACGATGGGTGAACGTCTACTATTCATCATCAGACCAGACAGGCCAAATCCTTTTAATTTTACTATCTAGGCAACTGACCCTACAAAATAAAATTAAATAGCTGACATAGTTTCGGTCTAGTATATAATAGCTGTGACTCAGATGGAGAGAATACTATTATATATAGCTAAGTGTTAACCATCACCTAATCTCAAATTAATCGTTTCGCAATGAACCCTTCCGATGGAGAAGTGATCCACACTAACAAATATTCAAAATTATTCCAAAAGTAGGTTCGTAGTGGCGATACCACAATTAATCTGTCCGATGGGGAGGAAGGCCTTACTGCCAACACGTAGGGTTTAATTGCATCGCCTACAAACTGATGATAGAGACCGCGAAATTTATCTGTGAATAAATTCTCTCCCCCACTTGATTTTTAAAACATTTTTTAGGGTTATAAAAATCTGTTTAATTAAAATAAATTTATTAATTTCGAAAAACACACGATCTGAAAGAATCAAATATCTTTCCGTGTACGCGATTCTAAAGATTCTGATTTATCAAACCATCTTTTCGTGTTTAAATGCGTAACAAATAAAATTTAATAAATGTACAGTTTTTTCTTTAACTTTTCAGCTAAGGTAATGATTAAAAGAATTTATTTATTTTATTTTTCGTTTCACATTTTTTAAAAAATAATAATTTATTTCGATTAAATATTTTTTCATTTAATTAATTCAAAAATTAAAATTAATTCTCACATTTTTTCAAGATATTCAATTTTTAAAAAATTCATCTTAAACGTGATATTTTGTAAAAAAAAATATCTAAAGTTTTTCCATTTAATTAAAATTAATTAATTAAAAAAACTTAATTTTATTTTTAATTACAAAATATTTTAATTAAAATTAAATATTTGAATTAATTAAATTGATAGAATAAAATAAATATTTATCATGTACGCAATTAATAATAAAAAAAATTAAATGCAAGATAAATAAAAAATATCTCAATTTTATAATCGAATTGAAGCTCTAAAAAATTTTAGTCTACTGTTAAGAGCTAAGTTGCAATGGTCCAGTTTTTATTAACTTTATGTATACTGATTGCATCAATATATCTTGATTAATCTATCTCAGAAAAATTAAGCCAACCGAAACAGCTTTGAATCACTGCTGCAATTACGCTGCTGGGATAAAACAGCAGTACCGAAACTGCTGCTTGAAAAATTAGCCATCCGAAACAGTCGCTGCAGCATAGGCGCCACTGGAAAACCATACGGAAACCTCACTGGAATTTCGCCGCTTGCTGTGTTAGTGGATAGCACCAAAACAGTGTTTGAAAACAATACGGATACTGTTTCAGAATTGCACTCAGCTTGGAAATCAGTGCCGTGTTTGCTTTGGAAACTTTGCCACATAATTTTATTTAGGATTGCGCTGCTTGATGATTGCCGCAGTCACTGGCCAGCGTTTGGCTGCTGTTTGCTTGTTGTTTGGGAATTACCGGCCTGCTTTTGGTATTGCGCTGAGGAAACCGTTGCTGAAACAGCCTGGAAATTGCGCCGTGTTTGGCGCCGCTTGCTTTGCTTTTGGCACAACAGTGCAACAATTGCACCACTGTTTGGATTTAATAACCAGTGCTATGATTTTATGCCTTGGAAACAGCTGCCAATTGAAAACCGTCACTACACTGCTTCGGAATCAAGCTTTGTTTTTCAAAAACCAATGCCAAACGGAGCCTTATAGCACTGAACCAGTTTAGGATTGCGCCACTGCTTGCGAATTGCGAGCCTTATAGCACTGAACCAGTTTAGGATTGCGCCACCGCTGCCAGGGCCTCGTTTGGATGCTTTGCCTTTTATTTATTTTTCTTTTCTTTGAAAAAAAAACTTTAACCGAAATAGCTTGGAAAAACGCTGCCCCCTTGTTTTTATTATTTTAACTAAAAAACTGTTTGGCCCAAAAAAAATACCACAACAATAATTCAGTTCGATGTTCTTTTACTGTTCTTCATTTTTTTTCTTCTAATAAACTAGAAAAAAAACTTAAAGAACATAAAATATTTACATCGAAACCTATGTCCCGTAGGCTCACAATCGATCTAAAAAAAATAATCTATCACGGTCAACCCCCGTGAATAAAAAAATAATTAAATCATCATCCACGTATTCAATCAAATATGAAAATAAATGATGATCATAAAACCGGAACTAGAACGCCTACGAAATAAAGTTAGCAACAGTTCTAAATCTACCCGACCCCGATAATCGTAAACAAAAAACAAAACGGCTCTGATACCAGTTGTTGGAGACAATACTGCCAAGATTATTGTTTTTGCAAACGATTTTCGATAAAAAATTAACTGGACGGCCAAACGCCGAAACGGATTCCAGATAAAACTTTTGACGAATAACGATCAAAATAAAATTCGTACAACCAAAGTTAATTTAGATGAATACCTTTTGTCGATCTATTCTGCAACTTCGATTAGATTTCGAGTTGAAACTCTAGTCAGATCTTCTACTGTATTTCCTTACGCGATCCTAGAACGTAGTGTGGGTTACGGACTATCGAGAACTCGTAGCAACAGAACCTAGATATATTTAGTCTTGAGAGACAAAATATGATATATGATATATGAGATAAAAAATTGATTTAGCCTATCCGGATATGGGAGGGACCTGGAGAGTAATTATGAGTAAAATTTCAAGTGGAACACAAATACCTATTAGCGATTTCTGCAATTATGAAAAGACGCAGCGGTTTCTACAATTTTTATAAAATACTGAATTACAGTTCACACCCCTAAAGAACTGTAATTCACTCTGACCCATAATCTCAAGACCTTCTTGCATTGAGCTCCTATTATTAAATGCTTACCATTTCTCGCCATATTAAGATTTCTGATACTGCCAATTAAATTTAATTACTGACAATTTCATTTAATCAGCATCTTGATATTCCTTAAACCCTTCCGCTTAACTTATTTGACCGCCAGATAATTAAATCCACTTGCAGGGTTTGGCCCGGTCAAAACTTATAAGCATCTTTAAGGGGATATCGTCAATCCCGATCTTTTGGGACGTAGATTCCATTAGTAATTAATATTTACCATATAAATAATACCGCTATCCAAATCACTAGGAATATAGACCGATATAAGATCGCACCCTCTAACGAATCAAAACAATGAATATTAAATATATGCAAAGTAATAATTATTTCAAGATTAAGAGGATAAGCACTATTCATAATAACCTTGGGGTGTGAATTAATTTATATAGTCAGT
>JAULJZ010201737.1:0-19603 GCA_032270985.1 Heliamphora pulchella
GATAATCCTAGTTGGAGTTATTAGTAATTAATTAAATCACGATACATTTTGATATATCTGTTGTTTATTTGTTGCTACTGGTTGAGGTGATTAGCTATCGATGTATGTTTTACTTGTGATGAGTCTACTGAGTTTTTCGAACTCATGGCTTCATTTTATGTTGCTCTGGTGATTTAAATATCAGGTTGTGAAGTGCAAGATGACGTCGTAGAAGAGAATATAAAAAAACAGATAGAGCCCTAGTTCATGTGAACCTAGCCACCAGAGTCTTTGCTATCAACATTTTTTCGTTTTCAATTATTTTTCATTTTTCGTTGCAAGAACAATGATGTAATAAAATTTTTGTTTAATTTTATTTTTTTGAGAAATATTAGAATAAGATTTTACCTTTCTGTTGCCTAGTATTTTTTTGTCGTTCCAGATGAATTCAAAATTTTTGGGTCGTCACAGTTGGTATCAGAGCACTAGGTTCAATCCTTACCCACGCGGCCATAAGTGGTGACTAGGGTAATGAACAGGAGTCTATAGTTGTTACCTTTGGCTGTGTGGCAGAATCGGTACATAGGATTACATTTTATCTTTTTCTCCTCGATTGTGTGACCTGGGTGGAGAACACTACGTTTTTACTGCTTTTTCTTAACTGTGACATGATATCTGTCAGGATGATATGCATAGTTTAAAGGATGGAAAATTAATGGTTTTTTAGAGGAAAACATTTTAGCTCTTGTTGTTGAGCTTATGTGCTTATGATTGCATAACCTGCCATGCTTTACAGCTTTATGTAGTTTGTTTCTATTGGGTTTCGGCTCACGGTGTGAAATTTTGCTATAAAATCATTTTCAGGTAAACATGCAGAGTTGACTTAGTCGCAGTGGTGATGGAAGACTTGCTATAGTTTTATCTGTTTTTGTGACATGTAATTTACATGTGATGCTTGTTTCAGAAGGCGATTTTTGTACGCCTTGAGGTGATATACTTATTCATGTATGAGAATGCATGTTTACTGTTTATGAGAGTTAAACTTTGAGAATTTTTTATTCAAATGTTGTATCTTTTTGAGTTGATAATTTTTCAACTGCAAACCTTATTTTCATAAACGGTGTTTGGTGGGCTTTCGCGTGACCCTGGAGTTTGGGGCGTGACATTTTTTGGGGCGTTTTTTGACGTGTGTTTGTCGTTTTCATTACAGCTTGGTTATATGTGTTTTTATGCATAATCAGGTTTAGATATACATGTGGGGTTGGTCCCCGGGGCCGTTGGGCATTGTGGTGTAATTTTTTTAAAAAAAAAGATATTTTGTGGCCTATAAATATCTAGCCTTAGATATTTTGGTAGGGATATTTTTCAAATCTTGGAGGCTAAGTTTCTTTTTCTCAAACCAAGACCTCTATCTTCTCTCTAAATTTTCTTGGGGCCCAGGCCTTATTTTTTGCGATCGAGTAGCGGATTCTTACTATCTATACCGAGTGCAACGCTTTCATCCGGACGAAATTTTATTCCGGCAAAGTTCGATTTTGAGCACAGATTGAGGCGTTGAGTTTTTGACTCATTGAGGTAGGATCCTAGACTCTCATGTATTATAAAGGTGCTACGGTAGTCTTGTATGTTTTTACCTTTTCAAAATGCATGAAAATCGATTTATGTTTCGATAAATCTGGGTTGTTTTTGTATAAAACCATTTTTTGGTTGATTTTGATTGGATGAGCTCGGGTTTCGAGTGTTTCTCTTGAGATTTTGTCGTAGTTTTGGGCATGTGTATGTCCATGGATTGTAGAAGGGGTGTTTGGCTAGTTTAATTTGGGGCTGAGAAGCTTTTTCTGTTGTTAGGGTTTGCCTTCTGTCGCCGTTCAGTCGTCTGGTTTGAAAATGTGAATTTGTTTCTTTTGTGTCGACACTTCTGCAGTTGGTGTTGACCATTTTTCTTTCTGTTTGTGTTGCCTATGTTGCGGTTGTTTTGTGTCGATACTTTTTCTTATTTGTATCACACATTTTCTATTTGTGTCGACACTTCTGCTATTGGTGTCGACCCTTGTTGTGATTGGATTGAGGATAATGATCATCCCTTTTGGGGTTTGGTGTACATGGTTCTGGCCGTCTGATGGATTAGGTACGTCATAAGCCATGCTATCTCATGAGTTGTGTACTCAAGATAGGGTATAGACGGGGACATAGTGGATGGGAGCGTGCTAATCTTTGACTGAGCGTATGTTGAGATAGCAGAATGTGTGGTTCTGGAGTTATCCCTTGGTAGTTAGGGTGTTGATGGTGGTCAGCAGGATGTTGACGATAGTTAGAGTCGCATTCGAGGATGTTGTTGGTAGTCTGAGTAGTTTGATGACCTTGGAGATATGCTGGGAAGAGCATGGGTTACGGTTGTATGGGAATGTGTAAGGGTTTCTGCGACGAGTAGCAGTTTTGTGGGGTTCCTACGAGAATGCAGGTCAGTGGTTTGGTCGATATCCTAGTGATTAGGAGATCGCGTTTGGGTGCATGTGGTTGGTTTAGTGCTGAGATGGTGTATCCCAAGTATGATATGTCTGGAGGTGGTTTGTGTTCCACCTTAGGTTCAGAGATGGGTACGTTGTTTTCCCATGGGAATGAAGTGTGGAGTTATAAGGTTCAGCAATGTACTGTCTGGTTTGGCTGGCTTGGGGTGATAAGTGAGAAATCGTAGGGTACAATGCTTGTGATTGATGTATGCTTTGAGAGCGAAAGTGCGAAAGGTGTCTGCATGGTTGTGGGAGTTATTAGTAACTCTAGATGAGAAGTCTCAGGATTGGGTTCTCTTGTTTGATGCCGTGCGCTTTCTATATGAGTTGCATAGGCAGTGGGCTTGAGGTCGCGATGTGGTTGTGGTTCACCTAGCAGGAGTTAGGTGAGTAAGCGCAACCTTCTAGAGTGAGGTTATGGCGCGATAGGCATAATGACATGTGTCTCTGTATATGATTGGTGCTGAGTTCGTAGTCTTATGGGATGTGTTGTACAAGCTACGCGGATTGATGGTATTCGTATGTGTGCGAATGATGCCGAAGAGTTGAGAGCTTGGTGTGGTGGATGGTCTGAGTACCGTGATCGTGATCGACGGCAGCTGTTTGACTGTGGTCGATGTGACTTCAAGGTAAGTTTTACAGGATTCTTTGAGGACTAAGTGTTGATGAGTTCTGCGAGTACAGCAGGAGTATGCTGAGCTTGGGTCATATGTTTGTTGACCCTTTCTTCTCTCTTGAGGGAGAGAGAGTTTCTTTGTAAACGATTTGTCAGGTGGGAGTTATTTTCATCTCGGATGGATAAAGACGCCAGGTTCTTGATTGGTTCAGGTTTTGGTTGTGTTATGAGATTGTGATAATCACTGTGGGTTCTGTATCCGTGTTGAGATCCCTTGAGTGTGCCTCAGAGACTGGTATCACTGTGATCGAGAAATTTGTGGGTTTGATTTTTCGTGGGTCGAAAACGCGTGGTGCATAGATATGTGCCTTCTTAGATGTGGAACACCTGTGTGTGTGACCTGGGATCCGATTGCTCCCGCGATTGGGGACCGTAAAGAATCGCATGATGGGGTTTGTATTATCCCGCGGTGGAAGACCGTAAAAGAGTACGTTTGAGTGTGGTAAACATGATAGGTCGTGGTAACCTAGTTAGTGTGGCTTGTCTATTTAATGGTTGAACCATTTGGGTTGTGTTCCCTGTGAGGTCGAGTTAGCAAACCAGGAATGCTTTTGCTTGTTCTTATTAACAAGAGAATTGGTGTGGAGATGTAACGTTCTTTTGCAGTGATCAGTTGAGGATCGTCGACCGTTGTATGCATATGGTTGTGTTTCTAGCTCATGGCAGAGCGAGAATTTTATCGGAACAGTGCGGATGTGATATGCGTATGGTGGGATCTGGTAGACTTTTGTGAGTTTGGATTTGGGTTCTGTTTGGAGCTTTGAACTGATTAGAGTTCTTAGAGTCGAGGACTGGTCATCGACTGTGGTAAATGTTGTGGTTTGGCATAACTATGGTTTATTCGGATGGTTGTTCTGAGATTATGATGAGGTGAGCATCAGAAAGGATTTGATATATGTGTTATGAGTTAGCTGTCATGCCGGATTGGTTCTCGGTTGTGTGGAACCTTGTCTGGGATAATGGTATGCCACCTAGTGTTTCTCCTGAGTGAGAATAGTAATTCGTGATGGAAGATCGAATAGAGGGTGAATGTTTAAACGTTTGATGAGATCTGTTCTCTAGTATTCCAAGTGAGTTAAGTGAGCTTCTTTGTGGTGAGCTTCTCTCTGGAGTTAAATGTTGCGTTGTTGCTCGTGGATCGGCGTCGCGATAGCTTCAGCAATGGAGATGTGGGCATCGATAGGGTGATGAGGTGGTATCAAAGTTAGTGGTCGTTTGGTGATCGTCAGAACTTGAGTAGAGTTTGTGTGTGGAGCATGCGATTTCATGAGATCGATGTCAAGGTTTGACATCCTGTGTTGGGACTTGTGGAGATGGTCCTTGGTGTGCATGGTGAGATGTGATTGAGCCAGTCTGTGGCAGTGAGAACGAAGTGGTAATCTGTATATTCTGGAATAGAGAGTGTTTAGGACCAGGTTTCATGGCGGATTGGTCTTGTGTGATGTGTTTATCTCCAGAGTTTGAGATTTGGTAGCGTGAGTTAGATTTTGATCCGATGTTTCATGGATGCCAGTAATGTCAATGGGACTTACCCGTGCACGCAGTTTGTGTGGAGATTGAATCTTCAAGTCGTGTTATCGTGTTTTCCTCGTGTGACAACTTGGTTGTTGATGGTTGCGGAATAGTGAATGGTTTGAGTTTCAGTGTTGAATTTCGGGGGCAAAATTTCTTTAAGAGGGGGAGAGTTGTGAGACCCCGACCCATTTTATTTTGGAATGATTAAGTGTTCGAGTTATCTCATAACCTCCGGAATGTTTTAAGTACACCTTTTGCACTTGTTCGGGTTCCATTAAGGCTTGATTGGGCTTGAAAGAGGCACGTTTTGTTTGGTTTAAGGTTGAAAAACCTATTTCAGCATCGGAAACACATTGCCGAGCAGTTCGGTCAATTGGAGGGCTTTGGCCTAGTCGACTGGACCAAAAATTTTGAGTTCGGTTGACTGGACATGGGGGTTCGGTCGACTGGATAGAAGGTTTTTGGCGTTTTTCTATAAATATCAGGCCTGGAGATATTTTAAAGGAGCTTTCTTCTAAACAAAGTTTTGGTATTCTCTGCCTTCTCTCTAGATTCTGATGGACCCGAGGCTCGATTTTCAGCAAACTGATAGCGGATCCTTGATGTTGGTGCTGGGGATTTCGCATATATCCGGACAAATTCTCGTTCCGATGAGATTCAATTTTTGAGATGTCGAGTTTTAACTCTCCGAGGTAGGATTATAGACCCTACTGCTATATAAGGGTGTTATATGTAATTATATGTGTTTTCACCGGGTAGAAAATGCATGAAATGTCATATTTATGTTTAAATCTTATTTTTTCAGGTAAAAAGCATGCTTTTTGCTTTTCTTGGTTTATTACATTACATGACTTGTGGTTGAATGATTTTCAAAAGGGGTTTGAAAATGGTGGTTCATGTGGATGTTGGGTTTTCAAAGGGTGTTCTTGAAAATGGTGAAAAATGGTGATTTTTGTAAAAATGTCAACACTTAGTGTTTGGGAGATTTTGGAAATGTTTTGTTGAAAATGGAAAAAAATATTTTGAAATATTTTTATTTGATCTCCATGTTGATGGATGGATCTATATATACATGTTTATTGTATATTTGTGAAAACGTTTTGATTTTGTGAAATGATTCTCTAGATGTATCGGGATAGCGGGTTTTTGGCACAAGTTGCCCTCGGTGGAAGTCTGAAAACGTGAGCAGAGTAGATACCTTTGTCCTTCGGGGTAGTTCCCGTAAAGAAGGTGGTAGGTGCTTTTATCCTTCGATTTCAGTCTGTAAAGTCAGCTTGTACGTTATGGTGTTTTGTATAGAACTTGCATTTACCTATCCGGTCCTACGATGTGTAGGGATTGGGTAAAGGAGCAGGAGTCTATAGTTGATACCTCTGTCCCCTTGTGACGGAGTCAGTACATATGATTCATTCTCTTTCCTCGGCTATGAGTTCTGAGTGGAAAACTATTTTCATGTTCCTCAGTTAGGTGATCTGAGTGGAAAATATTGTTTTATCTCTTTCTCCTCGGCTGTGTGGCCCGAGTGGAGCATACTATTTTACTGGTTTATTTTCCTCGACTGTGTGTGTTTCGAGTGAAAAATATCTTTTCTCTTTCCTCGGTGTGTGATCCAGATGGAAAATAACGTTTTGGTTACTACTTTTCTTTAACTGTGAAAACGTTATCTGCATTGTTGATATGCATAGTTTTATGGAAATGTAGGATTTTATGAAGTAAAACCTTTTTGTGGCTCGTGTTAGCCTAATAGAAAACTTGTGATTTTGGGAGTCTGATGGAAAAATATGGGATTTTATGATGTAAAACCTTTTTAGCTTTGTGGTTGAGTTAGCTCCCACTATATGATTGCATATCCTGCTTTACAGCTTTATAGTCTGTTTCTATTGGGTTTTGGCTCACGGTGTGAAATTTTGGCATAAAACTTTTTTCAGGTGGACGTGGTCCTGTAGGTTGACCCGGTGCTGCCCGGAGGTGGTTGATGACGAGACCCTGTTGTCTTGTTTATGATAAGTTGTTTATACCTTGTATGTTTCATGTTAGTTATAACATGTTATAATGCATATGTAATTCTTATGGATGTATGCATGTTTTAATGCTTTAAAGAGAACCATGGGTTGGTTGGTTCAACGGTTTACAAATGGACTTTTCAAATGGTTTATGCTTTATTCAAACTCTTGTTCTTCGAGAGCGATTTTGAAACAGCCTAAGCTTCTTTTTAAAAAAAAAGTTTTTCTTATCTAAAATTTTTATTTTGTTTTGTTGAAAGGCTTGGCTTGTGAGGCTGTAATCGTAGTATTTGGGCTACTCTTTTGAATCAAATAAACCCTTGGTAGTACGTTTTTATAAAGGTTTTAGACTTGCTTAGCTTTCAGGTTTTAATCCCTTTGTGTTGGGACGATTTGGTGGTTGTTGTGGCTTTTCCCGTGATCCGGAGTTTGCGGCGTGACAGATACCATGAAGATAACTTGAGAAATGTATGGTTCTGGGAATAAACTAGGGAGATGGACTCCTGGTGATTAATGAATAATGATGTTAATCGAATATTGAACCGAGGATGGTTGATATAGATGTGATAAGTTGGGCTTGACTAGCTCCGCGATGAAAGACCGAAAACTTACGCAAGTTGGGTGCCCTACCTATCGGGTTAATCCCTGAAAAGGTGTGCATAGATTGCCTACCCATCGGTGTTCCTCAAAAAATCCGAAAAAGATAGTTATCGTGGTGAGTTATAGAGTTATCTATTACCCAATGACTTCGCGTAGCCTATTGGGAGAATAGGGAGGGGTTTCTATAAGTTGCACCCGACGTTAGTTCAGTATTGAATTGATGAAATAAAATGTAACTGTGGATAATGAATTAATGAACTGAAAAGAAAGTTAATAATTTTATAATAGATAAGCGTGCGTTGATATTCGATGACTTATTAAATAGAAAATGAGAATGAAAGTGAGAAATAAAGAAAGAATAAAGAGAAATTGTAATTTATGTCTAAGAAGAAAAAAATGTCAACAATTGAATTGGAATGAATAATGAGCCTAATAAGAATGAGGAGATAGAAAGAAAAATGAACAATTTTTTTTTTTGAAAGTTGTAAATCTAAATGTTGGATAACGAACCAAAGAGAATGGAATTGAAAACGGGAACAAAGATAATTTGAAAGAATGTGAGACAAATGAAATAGAATGGAAGAAATAAGAAAAAAATGAATCAATCTTTAAGGTGGATGAGCATAGAACTTCAATCAGTGGTGAAATAAATGAAAATGTGTTAAATAATCTAATTAATAAGAAACAGTAAAGATTAAGTAAATAAAGAATGAAGTGATGACAAACAGAAATGGGTTATAAACATGATTTGATTATGATTGCATTATAGCATGTCATTCACACCCCACAAATCATGCATTGCACTTACTTTAGTCTTTATCCTACGAGTTTCGGCTCACGTTGGTTGCATCAAACATTTTACAGGTTTAAAGAGGGAGGCAGAAATGCGACATGAAATTTGGTTAGAGATTAAAGAAATGAAGGGAAGATGTCTGTAGTTTATAATTTTAAATAATGCATTTAATTTTATGAAATTTATAATATTATTGGTAATTCACAAATGCGTGTAAAGAAATACACATTTATATCTCTTTGTATATATATATGTGTGTGTGTGTGTGTGCGTCTCACGTGGTTGATCATAAGACTAATGTTTGAAGTGTAAAGGATAAAATGTTTCTTAAACGATAGGATGTATGTTGAGGATTGAATTAAGTTGATGAAACCACAGTGGTGGGAAAATTAGCAGTTATGTGGTTGTTAAGTTGTAATTGTGCGTTGAAATCAGGTTGAGGTTGAGTTTAAACTGTTGTTTGAGTTGGGTAGATAAACAGGAAATTTGGGATAGTCTGAAAAACAGAGGAGATTCTGCTGAATTTTTTTAAGAATTTTACTTAAAATAGTTTTGAAGTTTAGGAAAGAAACTTCTTTTAAAACAAATCCATTTTTAGTATTTTTCTTTAAAGGAGGTTCAAATCATAAATAGGGTTTTAAAGAAAAAGTCTTCTCGGTGATTCGGTAACGTTGAGTTTTTAAGTGGAGTTAATGTGATGTGAGACCCTACACCATTTCATTTTCATATTTATGCATATTTGGTATTTTGTACACGTGTTAGCGTTTTCGCCTTAATATGCTTATATGAGTTATGATGCATGTTTTGGTTAATCGGAGTATACGGGATTGGTCCCGGGGGCTGCGGGGAGTTACGGTGCGAATTTCAAAAATTAAAAAAAAAAGAAATTTTAGAGGCGTATAAATATCGAGAGTTAGATATTTTCAAAAGATATTTTCAAAACTTAACTCCTAAGTTTCCTCCTTTTTCTCTCTACGTTCTCCCTAACTTCTCGGGGGCCCGGGGTTTGGTTTTTGATAAACCAACTGCTGATCCTTAGTATCGGCAACGTGGTCTACGCATCCATCTGGACGGAATTCAATTTCGACGAAACTCGAATTTGCACGTGGATCGAGGCGATGGGTTTTTGACCCAACGAGGTAGGATCTCAGATTCTACTGCTGTATATGGGTATCATATGTAATCTTATACTATTTCACCGTTTAAAAACGCATGAAATGTGATTTTATGTTTTAGATATGTTTTTTTTTATTTAAAACTGTTTTTCGACGTTCTCGGTGGATGGAAGTATGTTTTAAGGGTTTTCTTTCGAGGTTGTGATGTGAGGCTTGGGCGTGTTGATGTTTGCGAGTGTTTGATGAGTGTTTGGAGGTTGATTTGAGTTTTGGGAGCCAAAAACCCTTGAACCCGTAATCCAAAAACGTTTTCTGGGTGAGTTCAGTGGACTGGACTCATCAGTTCAGTCGACTGGATCATCTTCTATTGAGGTGGTAGCATACCGTCTGGCTTTGCCGCCTCAGTTAGCATCTGTGCACAACGTCTTTCACGTTTCTATGCTTCGGAGGTACGAGCCGGATCCGTCTCATGTGTTAGATTGACTGAGTTGCGAGTTGATGAGGATGTGACGTATGAGGAGCGTCCCGTGAAGATTTTGGACACGAAGGAACAGGTGTTGCGGGGGAGAACGATTGCCTATGTCAAAGTTCAGTGGCTTCATCACGGAGTTGAGGAAGCGACTTGGGAACTTGAGTCTGGGGTTTGTGAGAGATACCCGGAGTTGTTCACCTCGTGACCTTGTAGTGAATTTCGAGGGCGAAATTTCTTAAGGGGAGAGAGTTGTGAGACCCTGCACCGTTTCTTTCTGATTTTTTATGCATATTTCGTGTTTTTAGTCACGCTTTAGCATTTTTGCTTTAATATGCATATATGTATTTCGATGCCTGCTTTGGTTAATCTGAGAATGCGGGGTTGCTTCCCGGGGTTGTAGGGAGTTTCTGTACGAATTTTAAAAATTAAAAAAAAAGATATTTTGGAGACCTATAAATATCTGGAGTTTATTATTTTCAAAAGATAATTTCAAAACTTAACTTCTAAGTTTCTCCATATTCTCTCTGCCTTCTCTCTAACTTCTCGGGGGCCCGGGGCTAGGTTTTCAACGATTCAACAGCGGATCCTTACTATTGGTATCGTGGTCTACGCATCCATCCAGACGAATTTTGATTTTGGCAAAACTCGGGTTTGCACGTAGATCGAGGAGTCGAGTTTTTGACCCAACGATGTAGGATCTCAGTTTCTACTACTGTATAAGGGTAATCTTATACTGTTTCTCCGTTTAAAAATGCATGAAATGTGATTTTATGTTTTAGATCTGGTTTTTGATTTAAAACTTTTTTTCGGTGTTTTGGGGGTGGATGACAATACGTTTTGAGAGTTTCTTTTCGAGGTTGTGGTGCGAGACTTGAGCATGTTGATGTTTGTGGGTGTTAAATGAGTGGTTGATTGGTGTTTGGAGGTTGGATTTGAGTTTTGGAGGCAAAAACCAGTGAACCCGTAGCCCAAAAACATTTTCTGGGAGAGTTCAGTGGACTGGACTTGGAGGGTCAGTTGACTGAAATTCTTTCTGTTTTGGTTTTCCATTTTCAATGAAATTTTTTGTCAACTGGGGGCTTGGGCCAGTCGATAGGGCCCTGTGTGAGTTGTTGGTGAAGTTTTAGTGGTTCAATGGTTGGGTTTTGGCTTCCCTCACTTCCCTCGGTTGGTTTTTTTTAAAGCGATGGATCTTTGAGATCTCGTGTTGTGGAGGTTGATTTTCAAATGGATGGTTTGAAAAGTGAGTTTTCATGAAAACTTTTGGGAGAAACGTGTTTATTGGAGGTTTGGAGCTAACCCTTGGTGTTGAGTCTCACTTTCTAAAACGTTTGCATGGAAATGTGTTTTTACATGTTTGGTTTGATCTCCATGGTTTCATGGATTAGATCTCATGTTTATACAGGTGTTGTATAACTGCTTTTGGGAAAAATATTTTGAGAATGTTTTATGTTGATCTCCTGGTGATTGATGGATCTATGTACGTGTATATTGTACCGATTTGAGAAATATTTTTTAGAAGATTATCTAGATGTACCGGAATGACGTGTATTTGGCACGAGTTGCCCTTAGTGTAAGTTCGAAAACGTGCGCACGTAGGTACTCAGATCCTTCCGGTTAGTCCTCGTAAATTGAGGTGGTTGGGTGCTTAGTTTCCTCGGGTGTCGTGCCCGTAAATTAAGTGGTTCGTCGTGGTACTCCGTATAGAACTTGTGTGTATTTAACCGGTCCCATGATGTATGGGGATTAGATACTGGACAGGGGTCTATAGTTGTTACCTCTATCCCCTTGTGATGGAGTCGGTACATAGGATCATATTCTTCTTTTTCGCAATGGTACATTTCGCGAGGGAACAATGCTTTGATTACTGTTTTTCCTTAACTGTGGTTGATTATTTGCATTTGTTGCAATACCTGATTTGAAAGATGAAACATGGGTTTTATGAAATAAAACTGTTTTGGGAGACTTGTGTAGTCTGATGGGAGAACTTGAGAGTTTTTGGATGAAAAATCTGTTTTGGTTTTGTGGTTGAGTTCGCTCCCACTATATGATTGCATATTCCTGCTTTACAGTTTATTATCTGTTTCTATTGGGTTTCGGCTCACGGGTGGAAATTTTTTGTAAAACTATTTTTAGGTGATGATGTGGATGAGGAGTAGCTTGGTAGTGCCCGCGGTGGCAGAAGACTTTTATAGTTTTCTTTCTTTTTGGTATGCCTGTTCTTGAAGGCAAGTTTTGTACGCCATAAGGCGATATATTGTACGCATGTTGAACTATTGTCTTTTATTTATGAGAGATACACATTATTGGGTATTCCATTGGTTTCAACAGGCAGATTTTAATGTATGAAAACTTATATTTTCATATACAATGGATGTTTAGTGGATTTTCACGTGATCCTGAATTTTGGGGCGTGACAAACTCGCTGGTTTGTGGGGCGTCCCCCTTCCACGTGTCATCGGGACTGACCGCCCATCCTGTCGGTGCGCCACATGTGCACTGCGAAGTCCCTTGGCCCACCCGCAGTACGTATAGACGCGGGGCTTTGCGCTGCCATGAGTATAAGAAATAAAGTTGCGCCTTCACCACCACCTGCGGGTTTTAGTGAGATGGTAAGCGCTTGATCCTAACAATTTGTATCAGAGCGAGGTTGCAGGTTCGAGTCTCCCCAAGGTAGTTTCTGGGGGAGATTGTTGGCTTTATGGGGGCCAGAATCTCCCTTAAGGGACTCGCTGGTACATGGGGTGTCCCCCTTCACATGTCATCAGGATTGACCGCGCATCCTGTCGGTGCGCCACATGTGCACTTCGAAGCCCTTTAGACCCACCCGCAGCACGTATAAACGCGGGGCTTTACGCTGCCATGAGTATAAGAAATAAAGTTGCGCCTTCACCACCACCTGCGAGTTTTGGTGAGATGGAAAGCACTTGATCTTAACAATACCCTTTCGGATTGGAGGGCTAATGATAAATCACTTGCGTAGCTTGGAAGGAAAATCATAAAAAAAAAAAAGAATCACAATATCAGTGTGCCACTAGGAAGAGTTCGGGGGAGAAAATCAGCTTACGTTTTTTCACGAATCGAAGGTCAAACGAAGTCCGATCTACGTGATTTTTTATGGACATACTCCTGATATCGTGTGTTTGATAATCAACGGTTCCGTTTTTCAACCGGTAGGATCTAAACTTGCACTTATTTTGTTGATCGTTATAAATAATATTCGTTTATCCCGGCATTTCGTTTTTTTCTCGTTCTCCAGTCGTTCTTTGGTTTTTTTAGAATGAGAGAGTAGTATAAGCCTTTAGATTTGTAGAATTAAGAAAGAGTCTAAATCATCTCGTCTCAAATCAAAACCGTTATCGTCGTGCCGTCGTAGAAAATCGAAAAAAATAACTGAAATTACTCGTTTCGCAACACATCGGTATTTATTCACTTCTTTTGATTTTTTAGTTTCAATTAGTTACTGTATATTAATATGTATGATGAATATTATGATATTAAGGGATTGTTTTTAATATAAATAATTAATCAAAAATCAAAAAAAAAAGAAAATCGAATCACTAGTTTTGCGCCGTTGTAATATTTAATTACTTCGATGAATCCTATGATCATATAGTTCCTGGATTTTTTTGAATATTTATGATAAATATTCTAAAATTATGAGGGTTCGTTTTATTAAAAAATAATTAATTAATTAGTCAAACTTTAATCGGGTTTTCATAGAAAAAGTCAAATTATTTTTTTTAAAAAAGTGTTTTAAATTGTTTAAACAAAATTAAACCAACAATCAAGTTTTGCATTTTAAATTATTTTTCCAGAAAGATCATATTGTTAAAAAAAAGTTATGTAAATACGAAACTCGGATTCAAAATGACACTTGACATATTTTGTTTGATTATAAGATTATTTGTTTATCGATTCATGCATGTTTAGATATCTCATGTTATTATTGATGATCGCATGTTAAGTTGTCATTTTTAGTTAAAGAATGATTCGTATTGCAGGTTGATTATCGATTTTAGCATGATGTTAACTATTGCGAATGTGTTCATCGGGAAGGTTGTATAAATAAATTTCGCATGCTAAAAATTATAACGAGGTTAATTACGAGGAGTTAGTTGTATGTTGTGGTCTATTATGGTGATGGATATTATCAAAGTACATCCGCCGTAAACTGGGCTAGTGTTCAAACTTTGATAATATCCAGCGGAGTTTAGGTTTTTGATAAATTACCTGGTAGACACCCACCGTAGGCTGGGCCGGTATATATTTTTTTTTGGGTAACTTATCAAACATACACAGATGCATTCTCGGTTGTAATTTTAGAATAATTATCTGGTAGAAACAGACCGTAGGCTAGGTGTTGTTATTATTCTAGAATATCATCTGGCTGGAACCGTATAAACTTCTCGTGTATTAGATTTGATGTTGATGATGGTGAGGAGGATGTGTTTGGGTAGTGTTCTAGGATAATCCTAATTGAAGTTATTAGTAATTAATTAAATCACAATACATTTTGATATATCTGTTATTTATTTGTTGCTACCAGTTGAGATGATTAGCTATCGGTGCATGGTTTACTTGTGATGAGTCTACTGAGTTCTTCGAACTCATGGTTTTATTTTATGTTACCTTGGTGATTCAAACACCAAGCTATGAAGTGCAGGATGACGTCGTAGAAAGTAACATAGAAGAACAGATAGAGCTCTGGTTCTTGTGAACCTAGCCACTAGAGTCTTTACTATTAGTATTTTTTCGTTTTCAGTTATTTTTTATTTTTCGCTGCAAGAACAATGATGTAATAAAATTTTTATTTAATTTTATTTTTTTGAAAAATATTAGAATAAAATTTTGTCTTTCTGTTGCCTAATATTTTATTTTTATGGTTGTTTGCGTTTTCCCATCACCCAAAAAAAAAAGATAGATACACATTTAAAATTGTTCAAATAAATTAGTGATAGGCACACGTGTGTAAATGTGTATTTAAAAATTAAAATAAATGAAAAAAAATAAATAATAAAATAATTTAATTGTTAAAATTGTGAGTAATTATAATTTTAAAATTAAATAATGCAAGAAAAACATAAAAGATAAAATTAAATAAACTTATTTTATTATTATAAAACTAATTAAAAATATTTTTAATATATAAAAACTCACATAACTTCATCACATTAAATATGTGCTTTTTTTTATATCCACTTCCATTTGCTATATATAATATATATAATATAACATAATATATCATATAATATAATATATATATATAAATTAAATATAATAATAATAATCCATTCAATATATATAAAGGGTGAATCCATCTATGAACAGTATTTTTTTCGTCCCCTGTGAAATGTCATTTCTACCCTTTATTTGAATTACATATTTGCCCCTCGTTAAATTACATTGCAAACCCATTCTTTCTTTTCTGATGGAAAAGTCTCTCTACCTCAACCCTTTCTTCTTCCCCTTGCGTCGAAGGCGCTCGAGCCGTTTGCACCGCGGCCACTAATGCCGCTTTGCGTTGCCGTCGTCCATTACGCCGACGCTGCCGCTCGTGCTGCCGTTGTTCATCGCGGCACCCAGTGAACGCCCCCATCGCCTGTTGCGCCATCGCTGCAAGTGCCGCTGTTCATTTTTTGTGAGTTTTTTTATACATCGCAAATGCATTTTGAAAAATAATCTTTTCATCTTAGAAACTTTCTTCAAACTTAATTCTTGTGCATTTGCTAATATTGCTCGATCAGGTGTGTTGCTTGATCTCATTTTGGTAATAATTATTACAAATTTTTTTTACTCTATCGTTGCTTGTTTTATTTTTTTTTGTGTGATAATTGTTCTTGGTTTGAAAGTTTTGGGTTAAGGTGGATTGTTGGGTAATATTTTTGTGATATCAGTTTGGAGAGAGAGAGAGAGAGAGAGAGAGAGGGCAAGAGATTTGACTTATGGGTAACATTTTATTTTCCTATCCTTTCATCTCTTAGTTAGTTTTTTTTTATTATTATTAGACCGGTGTGTTTTTCTCATATTGCTACAAAAAATAATGTAATTTTTTTATCTATTTTTGAGAAAGAAGGGAATACTTTCAACTCCATTAGTTTGATTTTTGGTTATGTACTTATATACATATGTAACATAGATATAAATGTAGTTGCTACGACAATGGAAAAAACTATAATTTTCTTACAGTTGCGATATGAGTATTGTTCTTTTATTATTTTATTATCGACATTGATATCTATCCATATTAATATACTTGGTTTTCATCTGGTCCTTTTCATTTTTTTTAATAATTTAACTATAACATATGTATTTTCACTCATTCAAACGATATGAATAAGTGTTTCTACTTAGATGGCTCCAAAACTCCCAAATTTACATTCACGGATTCTTGTCACTCTAAGATATATATTGGGTATTGTTCTGATTCTAACCTTAGATTATAGCGTTGCCCAAATCGTGATGACTCGGCAAATCGGTGTTTTGAATGTTTGTAAACATTGTGTCACTGTTGAGACAAACCTTGATTTGTTTTGAAGATGGTTTGCGTTTAATATAAGGCGTGATTATGATGAAGATGCTTGTTTTTATATTTTCCTATGGTACTAAAGTTTTTTAGGGTCAATTTCAACAACAATTGTGTCATTTCCTATTTACAGTTATTTCGGAGCTGAGGTTCAATAAATTGAACTTGGATTCAAAAGATTTTTATGAAAATCTTTGGATATTTCAAGATATTGATGACTATGGATGTTATGTGAGATGCCTTACGTTACTCGAGTTGAAACTTGAAACATAAAACTCTACAGGAGTAGTAACTTATTTATGTTTTCGTTCTGATGAAGAAACATAAGTTGGTGTTGGGGATAGGATTGGCTTCCTATTGTATAGTAGATGGGCTTATTTTTGTATATCTGGTAGTTTAACTTTAGATATGGGGTTAGTCATTTGGTTTTTTTTGCCTTCCTATATTATTGATGTGGGATTCCATTAGATCTTTGATCACTTGCTTTGAATCTTTATGCAGTGGCTCATTTTTAGTTATTAATTGTACTTATGCTACATGCCCAAACTAATCTATTATTGTTTTTTGTTGTTTTTTTAGATTTTTTTCCTATGAGAATAAATTCTGTATTCTAGTTCTAACTATGTGGGACATGTGAAATTTGTGCGACTTGGTTGGCACAGAATGAATTCTCTGTTAATTTTATTATTCATTATTGATTAAAAATTATGTGATCGTTTATTTTTTAGTTTTTTACCATGTTAATGATGATTTTATGACATATTGTATGCCAACGTATTTTTCTTAATTGTACTTTGGTTTATATCTTTTGAAGCTTTAATTCCTATATTTCATTGGAGCAATGGTGAATAAGTAGACATTTTTTTTATAATTATAATTCAATATCAATTTTGGACAATGTTGGGCTTAGTAAAGTTAAACTTACAACATCAAAAAGAGAATGGTTTGTAGAGATTTTGAACACACTTTAAAAGGTGCCGGATGAAATTTGTTTTTGATTAATGATGATTTTCAATGGAAGAAGAGATTGAAGTTAAACTGAAGACATCAAAAAGAGAATAGTATTTATTTTTTTAAATTTATAATAACAAGAATTCGAAATTAAATTATATATATAATAAAATTATATTTAATGTATCAAGCATTTGGTGGCGTGCATGGCACGCCGCCCGCACACTAGTAAATATATAAAGCCTCAATACCATTAATGAACAGTGTTTTTTGTCCCCAATAAAATGTCATTTCTACCCTTTATTTGAATTACATTTTGCCCCTCATTAAATAACATTGCAAACCCATTCTTTCTTTTTCTGATGGAGAAGTCTCCCCGCCTTGGTATTTTCTATGATGCCCCAATGTGGTTTTGGGGCATGATACCCTAATTAATTTGGACCATTGGATTAGTTTTTAAGGTGATCTGGACCATTGATAAAATAATTAATAATAATACATAAAAGAAAAGTGGTTTTCCCCATATCCCAAGGTGGTTTGTAATTTTTCCTCCAAAAACATAACTTACACAACTCCTATCACT
Organism: Heliamphora pulchella; assembly: GCA_032270985.1. NCBI lineage: Eukaryota > Viridiplantae > Streptophyta > Magnoliopsida > Ericales > Sarraceniaceae > Heliamphora > Heliamphora pulchella. Next base: position 17,724 of record JAULJZ010201737.1, read on the forward strand.
GCATGTGACCATTGTTACCACTAAATATGAGCACTCTTACTACTCAATGTGCTGATGTAAAACAAAGAAGCAATAAAAAGAATATATTTACTATTGCACGTGACTCTAACTACTACTGGACATGATGATTTTAACTACACTATGTGATGATTCACTCGTTAGAACAAAAGGCCAAGAACAAGTAATCTTTTACCACTCTATATGACAGTACTTACTACTAAAAATGAAAATTTTTATTACTTAATTTGATCATATAAAACAACGAGGCAACAAAAGAAAACTTTTACTATTGCATATGAATATGCCTACTCCTAGATAAGAAGACTTTTACGATGTGACGGTTGACCCATAAAAACAAAAGGCCAACAACAATTAGATGTGACAACACTTACTCCTTAAAATGAACATTTTTACTACTCTATGTGACCATTCTATTTTATGTGATCAAACAAAGATCCAAGAACAAGTAAACTTTTACCACAGGAGATGACCATAACTACTATACGATATGAAAATTTTTACTACTCCATGTGACCATGCCAATCCATGTGACCAAACAAAGGTTCATGAACAACTTTACTTTTACCACTGAATGTGACAATACCTACTACTCAAGATAACCATTTTTACTACTTGAAGTGACCATGCCATTTCATGTGATTAAACAAAAATCCAAGAACAAGTTAACTTTTATCAATGGATGTGACCATACATACTTCTCAAGATGACCATTTTTACTATTCGATGTGACCATGCCATTTCATGTGAGCAAACAAGGGTCCATGTACAACTTTACTTTCACCACTGGATATAACTATACCTACTCCTCAAGATGACCATTTTTACTACTCGATGTGACCATGCCATTCCATTAAATCAAACAAAGGCCCATGCACAACCTTACTTTTACCAGTAGATGTGATCGTACCTACACCTCAAAATGACTATTTTTACTACTTGATATGTGTGAGACCCTGACTCGTTTTAAATTTTATGACATTTCGACGTGTTGTTTATTGTTATTACAATAGCATGTTTATGTACGTTTTATGAATGTTCGAGCTTAAAAATGCATGTTGGGTTGGATACCGGGACCATTGGGAGTTGTCGTGCGAGATTTTTTTTAAAAAAATGATATTTTCGTGGTCTATAAATATCTAGCCTAAGATATCTTGGTGGAGATATTTTTCAAAATTTGGAGACTAAATTTCTTTTTCTCAAACCAAAACTTCTGCCTTCTCTTTAGATTTTCTTGAGGCCTGGGCTTTTGTTTTTCGCTGTTGAGTAGCGGATGCTTGTAATTTACACCGAGCGCTAGGGATGGCAATTTGCCTAGCCCCACCCCGCCCCCGCTCCTGCCATTTTTATTGGGTTCGGGTCGGTTATGGGGAAAAAATTGAAAAACCCAAACGGGAACGGAGAGGGTTCGGTTTTGCATCTCCCCGCCCCGAACCCGTCCCCGATATATATATATATTACACTTATGTCCTATATATATATTGTATATATGTGCTGGACTTAGAATTAAGTGCCTATTAATTAGCCACATCTCACTTGAGGAATATGAATCGACGGTATACACAGAGAATCTGAGTTAATCTGTTTGTCTTCCACTGTTCCAAGCTTCCAAAACCCACAACCCCTTCCCCGAAAAACACCAACCCATTATCGCCTCTGCTGCCACCGTGCACAACTTTCACAGCTCCTCCCGTTCTCGCTTCCTCCGCCGCCGTTGTCACCCTGCCTGCTGAATCGCCTTTTCCAATTCCTCGCCGTTGTCACCACTGTTCCAACTTTCAAGTTTCTGAGTTAAATCTTCGTCCAAGTTCTAATAGGTCTCTCTCTCTCTCTCTCTCTCTCTCTCTAAATATATATATATA
>JAULJZ010201758.1:6673-17066 GCA_032270985.1 Heliamphora pulchella
CCCACATCGGTGGGAGATAGAAAATAAATATGGTATATAATGAAACTTATGAGTTACTACTAATAACTTGAGTTTAAGCTTTTGGGTTGCGTTGTTAAGATATTTATTTAAGTTATTGGGCTAGTAGTCCACTTGAATAGTTACAAATGGTATTACAGCCAACCCTAATTCCCATGTAGGGCTCTGTAGCGGTGTGGATAGAAAAGTAAAGACTCTGAAGAGGACTAGAGGTTCTGAAGAGGGGTAGTGACCCGGAAATTGTATACCTTGTGCATGTCACGGTGTGGATAGAGGAATACATACTCTAGAGAGGGGTAGATGCCCCGAGGTTGTATAGCTCATGCACGCTTATGTGTTTCTCTATGTCCGCTAATGGGTTGCTATCCACATCCTAGCCAAGGGAAAAACATAGACCACGCGATAGGAAGTACCCTGTCTCACATCAATAGGAGATAAAAACTTAATCTGATATATAAAGAAACTAGCAAACTGCTACCAATAACTTGGATTTAACATTTTGGGTCGCGTTGTTAGGAACTTTATTCAATTTATTAGGCCAGTTGTTCACTTGGCGCCTTATAGCATCCATGGATGAACTATCGTCCCTAAGAGAGAAAAACGAAATTGGGGGCCGAAGGGGGACAACACTTAATGGTTCTGGACAAGGGACACCAATGTGAGGGGGAAGAAGTCTCTTTAGTGTTCAGAGAGTTATCAGTTCGAACTAAAGAAATGAAGATTCTACCTCTTTTTCAAAATCGCTAGATATAACAATTTGTCTTCTACTACCGTGCATAAATACTAAGTGCTAGTAAGAAATCAAACACTTTAAGTTCCTCGAAAGGGTAGAAGTGAAAAATCCCTAAATCAAAAGCCTAATGATGGTGGGAAAATGCAGATGCCAACAAGAACGACACCTTTACTACAAAATTCGAAAGGAAATAAGAAACAAATAATAAAGGAAAGGAGAAATTACCTGATTTTGAAACTTACAATAAGAAATAGAAGGAACTCTGGCGGCTTCGCTCCGAGCTTTAGATACCACTAATGATTCTCTCTCTTCCTTCACACAAAGAATAGTTATAAGTGCAAATGAATTTCCCCTCTATGATTTGAAAGTGGCATTTGGGGTATCAACGACTAAGATTAACCCAAATTTGATACCATCTACAGTCGAGGAAAGACACCCAAAAGCGGTAACGTAGGCTAAACGGTGACTGCCACGTGGCGTCACAGTACTTATGTCCCTCCTTGTAAGCTGTTACCACGTCGTCTTCTCTCCTTGGAAACCCTAATGGCAAAATCTGAGTAAAGGGAATGGCGCAGTAGTCATGAGGGTCAGATAAACAATTAAAAATTTCTTTTCTGGTACGTACCTCCTTTAAAATGACCTAAAAGGATTAATCCTCAACTATGCACAGAACTGACCATCCATAAATTCATATTCTCAATCAGGCTTACTCTTCGAAGCGTACTGATTAAGAATAGGGGACCACTGATGGGGATATAGACACTAAAGTCCAGAGTTGAGGATGGTCTAGTTCAAGCCAGAGCTAAGCCCACCTAACCATATAAGATATCCATCTGCCGACCAAGGGTAGAAATAGCCTGACCATAAGGGCCTAGTCTAGAGTCCTGGAAATCTTCAAATCTGAGTGCTCCATGCAACCTGCAAACCACTGATCAGTAGTTTACGTCCATTTTCCTTGGTCAGTTATTATCCTAACCAGGCTTAGCAAGTATCATATACAGCGTGTGGTTTTGATAGGGAAACTCCAAAAATATGATTAAAACGGTCTGCACTGGTGCATCGGCCAAGTGTCTTCAAAATCAGATAAAAAGGGACTGACAAATACGCAAGGTGAGCATTCTAGAACTTTTCTAACTATTTTTTCGTTGCTTGGTACTTACTCGACCAGTGACTTACTTGATTGTCGGAGAGGTCCCACCGAAAAACCTTCTGGCGTCCTTTCGAACGGTTCTCTTATCTCTTTTAGGTGCACTTTTAACCACAAAGGATCATCATAGAAGTACGCAACATCAGATGTATTTAGAGGGCCAATAGTGTTGGGCCATGTGTTTTTCATAATATTAAAAAACAAATCCAAAATCCAATAACATATCAAGTTTTCATTTTTATATTTTAAATTTTCAAAATTGTGATAATTAAGGATTAGAATTTTAGAATCTAAAGACCACACAATGTTTTGTTTTATATACATAAAAGTATAGATGTGTTTTGACTTTCTATTTTTGTGTCCTATGTTTGTAGTTACACCTTTCAGATAATCTCCTTGCATATATAGTTTTATTTTATAAAGATACTTTGGATTGTGTCTTACTATTTCAATGACCCAGATTCATTGTTTCACCTTTCAAAATCTTCCCTATTAATGCTTAACTAGTAAATTTTTGAGATTTTATGTCAAGGCTTGTGTCTTTACAGGATTCCATATAAAGTTTTAAACAATCAGTCAAGGTCGTGAAAACAATGAACAAGTAATCGGCACGTAAAAGTGCCGATCTAATTCCGCAAATCATACTCTACTATTCCGTAAATCATACTCTACTAAGTCTCGAATTCGTGTTAAATAATTTCATTTGTAGTGTTTTTGCTAATAGCATCATAAGCAGTGACGTGGAAGGAAAAATGATGTAAAAAGGGACAAAAAGGAGAAAAAAAAAGGGCAAAAAGAAAATTTCAAAACAAAAACCGTTTAGATGGACCCAAAAGTGTCTAAATGGAAATTCAACAGAAACATTTGTGTCCGGAGAGACATAAAAAGCGTCCAGACAGAATACTTACTGGATAAAAAGCGTTCGGACGGACTGTACTTGCGTTCGGACGGAATGGGTCTGGAACTGTTCGACTAAAACACTGTAACTAATAGCGTGAGACTCATCTATAAATAGATGGCTTGGGTATTCAGTTCAGATATATCAGAAATGAGAGAAGAGAATCGAGAAGATCAACTGGAAGCCAATTTGGAGGCTCGGGAAGTGCAGGAAAGTTGAAGACGGAGGCCTGAGAATCAATTTTTTCACATTTTTTGCATGGATTCGAGCCGCAACATAAGCGGCTAAACTCTTTCTTTCCTAAGGAAGGATGAATCCCTAGTTTGGTATTTTAGGATTAGTTCAAACTTCTTTTTTTGTTTTTAATTTGGATTCAATTCGTTGTATGATATTCGAGACGTCGAATTTTGATCAATGAGCTTTTAATTTAATTATTTCATTTCCGTTTTTATTTTCTGTGATTATAAAAATAAGATCATGCAACTGTTATCTTTTCTTCTCGATATCCGAATGTAAGATATTTTATACTTTGATAGGACGGGTCATGCTTTGGACGATGCGTGCCAAAATCCTAGATAGAATATTCTAGGTTCGGGTTCAGATTTATCTTCTTGATAATCCATATTGGTCTTGTAGTTACGATTGGATTGTTTTGAATGAGTTAAAATGAAATATAGTTTGAATAAAACTAAAATACTGATTAGGAAGGATTCAAATCTCAGAAAATCTTCTCCAATCTTATCTTTTATTTCAGATTAATTAATTATTTTTCTCAAATAGAATTAGTTCAAAATCAATCATCTTTTCCTAAAAAGAAAAGTCAAAGCAAACGATTTTCGGTAAATAGATTATAGCTCCCTTAAATCCATGTGGAATGATATCCAGACTTTAACTACTATCCTACGGGTTAGTAGTTAGTTTAAGGTTTTAAATTATTATTTTTGATACGGTATGACATGCATCAATTTTTGGCGCCATTGTCGAAAATTTAATGCGGTTATGAAATACCTATTTAAAATCTTTTTACTTGGTTTTTCTTTTCCGTTTCCAAGATACTGTAAGTGAACTGCAAAACTTTCTCTTTCCGGTTTTCGAAGACAACGACACCAAAAGCAAGGACTCTTGGACAAGCAGGCATAAAAACAAAACAGATTTATCTTTATCCGAGCACTGTGAGTTTTAAGCTTTTGTTTTTGTGTTCATTCTAAAAAAATTAGATTTAGGGGGCTTACAGCCCACTCCTAGTATTTACTTTTTGTTACAAGCTCAGCCACCATTCCAATCACCCATATTTAGTCCCATTCAATCCTGAAAACGAACACACCTTTCGAATAGCCCTATGAGGTTCACTCACTTACACTTCACACACACTACCATGGCAAACCAAAATCAAGAAGACCCTTAGGTTAAGTCTCTGATCGAGTACTACACTCCTTCAGAGTATGTGTCACTTTCTTATCTCCAACCCCCTGCGGTTGGAGTAACGCATTATGAGATCAAATCCAACATAATTCAAATGCTCCCATCTTCATGTGGATTTAGTAATGAAGATCCTTACAAGCACAAAGATAAATTCCTAGAAATTTTCTCCACTGTTAAAATCAATAATTTTTCTAATGAAGCACTAAAAATGAAATTGGTCCTGTTCTCCCTTAAAGATAAAGCCAAACATTGGCTTAATTCCTTAGAACAGAACACAATCACAACTTGGGCCAGACTTCAACAGGAATTCTTAAAAAAATACTTCCCAATACGCAAAACCAATCAAATTCAACGTGCCATTACGAGTTTCACCAAACTCGACAGCGAGACCTTTCACGAGATTTGGGAACGCCTTAAGAATATCATTAGAGCTTGCCCTCATCATCAGGTGCTAAAATGGCAACTCGTTCAGTGCTTTTACGACGGGTTGACGCCTTAACACCGTCAATTCGTCGACACTTTTTGCGGTGGAACCTTCATGTTTAAAAAGGAGAATGAGGCTTGGAGCCTCTTTAAGAGCTTGAGTGAGAACACTCAACACCAAATCTCAACCACTCGTATAGAACGGTTCATAGCCTTTTCTACCTCAAAATCCTGAGGCATGTATGAGATTACATAATCTCCCGACCCAGTTGCCACATTGACACAAACTCTGAATCAACTCCTGACTAATGATCCAACCGCAACATTTGCTGCTCTATCTCCTGCTTTCTCAGGACCATGCGCATTGTGTGTCAGCTCGACTCACTTTTTCACTGACTGTCCATCCGCTGCATAATACCCCGAGTTTATGCAAGAGTAAGTCAACGCAGCCCAAGGTTTTTCTCATCTGGGTAACAACCCATTTTTTAATACCTACAACTCGGGCTAGAGAAACCATCCAAATTTCTTTTGGCGATAACAACCCAATCAAGGTAATATGCCAGCACCACCTCTTAGGCCAGTGTTTCCACCAGCCTACAATCAGCTAAACTACCCACCTCTTGTCCACCAAACCACACCTCTGGCCCCACCTCAAAACACTGCGTTTGAGGAGAAAGTGTTGAAAGCCTTGTAGGAATTGGATACGAGACCCCAATTTTCGAGTTCTCAGTCTTAGTCTATTGCAAAGATGGAAACACAAGTCGAGCAGCTAGCAGCTGCTATGAGTTGTCGTGAGGATGGTAAGCTACCGAGTCAACCAGTGACCAATCCTAAGAAACAATTTTTTGTAGAGAATTAGTTAGCCTCTAGTAGTAGTTTCCACGAGCAGGCACAGGTGGTTATTACCCTCAGGAATGGACGAGAGCTTGAGACTAGTCCCGAGAAGCCTGTAGCACCTATAATCTCCCATGACCAGAAGACGTTTGATGGCTCTAAAACCAACCCTCTTTCCTTATCTCCCACAACCTCAGCACCTGCTGACACTTCACCACATCTAATATCTATGCATCCTCGTGAACCATTGATGACTTCGACTCCTTTTCCATTCGGACTTCAAGCCCCATTTCCCACGTGCCTCGGCAGACCGCCACCTTTTGGTAAAAAGCGAGTTGTAATTGACAACATGCTTGAGCTTTTTAGGAAAGTCAAGATTTTTCTGCCACTCTTAGACGCTATTAAGCAGGTTCTCTCTTACGCTAAGTTCTTAAAAGATCTGTGCACTCAAAAGCGCAAGTCCAAAACTAACATCCCGAAAAAGGTCCTGTTCACGTAGCAGGTTTGCACCGTCATAGGACACGACACCATCCCAAGCTTAAAAACCTGGGGACTCCTACCATTTCATGTGTCATCGGCGATCACTCCATCGATCGAGCCCTTCTCGACCTAGGAGCCAATGTCAGCCTCCTTCCCAACTCGGTGTATGAGCATTTTGGGTTAGGTGAACTCAAACCGACATCAGTCACTCTTCAACTAGCTGACCGGTCTGTTCAAGTACCCCATGAATTTATAGAGGACGTGCTTATCAAAGTCAACAAGTTTGTTTTCCCAGTCAACTTCATTTTCCTAGACACCGAACATGACCCACAGTTCATATGACAAACACCTGCTATCCTCGGCCAACCCTTTTTAGCTATGGCTAACGCTTGTATTAATTACCGAACTGGGGTGATGGATGTTTCCTTCAGGAATATGAAGCTACGCTTGAACATTTTTCATGCCTAACGGTAGCCCCACAGCATTCTAACTGCTTCGCAATCGATGTTATAGAAGAGGCCACTGAATCAGCGCTCCCTTCATATTTGGTGACGACCCCTTAGAGACATGCTTGGCTTATTTTCGAGCCAACACCTTCGATGTCGAGCAGTCCATTAATGATATCAACTCACTTCTCGAGTCCGTCGGCTATCTAAACACTTCATCTTGGAAGTCTAGATTTGAGCCCATACTGCCTCTCCCATCTATCCCAGCTGTGCCCTCACTAGATTCGTCGCCCGAGGTTGAGCTAAAGCCACTTCTAGTCTTGCTCAAATATGTCTTCCTAACGCCAAATAGCACACTACTTGCCATCATAGCCTCTGATTTGATCTCTAATCAAGAGAGTCAACTTGCGTAGGTATTAAAAGACCATAGAAGGGCCATAGGGTGGTTAGTAGCCGACCTGAAAGATATTGACCCCTCCATTTGCATGCACCGAATCCATTACGAAGATGATGCAAAACCAACCCTAGAAATGCAACGGAGACTCAACCCGAATATAAAGGAGGTCGTACTAAAAGAAGTTGTGAAACTATTAGATACATGTATCATTTACCCAATCTCCGACAGTGGTTGGGTGAGCCCGACCTAAGTAGTCCCTAATAAATTAGGACTCATCGTTGTGCAAATCGATAAGGGACAGTTGGTACCCACACACACCACGACATGTTGGTGAGTGTGCATTGACTACCGTAAGTTGAACGCAGCCATTAGGAAAGATCACTTCCCGCTGCCCTTTATTGACCAACTATTAGAACGCTTAGCGGGTTAAAGTTTCTTATTCTTCTTAGATGGTCACTCATGGTACAACCAGATACCCGTCTATCCTGAGGATCAAGAGAAGACCACCTTCACTTGTCTATTTGCTACTTTCATCTATCGGCGTATGGCTTTTGGTTTATGTAATGCACCAGAGGCTTTTCAAAGGTGTTTGATGGCGATCTTCTCCCACATGGTCGAGAAATTTTTAGAAGCTTTCATGGATGATTTCTCGGTGTTTGGGTCCTCATTTGATGATTGTCTCTTAAATTTGACAAAGGTCTTTAAAAGTTGCATGGAGACAAATCTTGTGTTTAGTTAGGAAAAGAGCCATTTTATGGTCCAACAAGAAATAGTCTTGGGACACATAGTGTTAAAAAGGGGAATTTAAGTTGACAAAGCCAAAGTCGACCTCATTTTTAAGCTTCCTCCCTGTGTTTTCGTCCATCAGATTCGATCGTTCTTAGGGCACGCCGAATTTTACCGCCAGTTTATAAAGGACTTCTCTATGATCTCCAAGCCACTATGTGTTTTCTTGCTAAGGACACACCTTTTGTCGTCGACGAGTCCTACCCTTGAGCCTTTGAACGGCTCCGAGATGCCCTGTCTACAGCACCTATTGTGCAGTCACCCGATTGATCACTACCTTTCGAGATCATGTGTGATGCGTCTAACTATGCTGTAGGAGCTATCTTAGGACAATGTGTCAATCGCATCCTACATGCCATATACTACGGCAGTAAGACCCTCACCGATGCACAGTTAAACTACACTATTACCGAGAAGGAACTACTCGCAGTATTTTTTGTGCTAGATAAGTTTAGGTCCTATCTCTTAGTGTCAAAAGTCGTAGTCTACATGGACCATGCTGTCCTTCGACATTTACTGTCCAAGAAAGACACCAAGCCTCGTCTGATTCACTGGATCTTACTCTTACGAGAGTTCGATCTAGAAATATCTGATAAGAAAGGGACTGAAAATTTCGTAGCCGACCACCTCTCCTACCTTATAATTACCCTTTCTAGTGACTCCACTCCACTACGAGACTCGTTCCCCGATGAGCAACTTTTGGCAGTCACTGGCTCCCAGCTCCCCTGGTATGCCGACATTGTCAACTATTTGGCAATCGAGTGCATCCCATCTCATTAGTCTAAACAAGATAAGGAGCGGTTCTTTTTTTAAATTAAATTCTACTTTTGGGAAGACCCGAAACTATTCAAGTACTGCCCTGACCAAGTGATCCGACAATGTGTCCCAAAAATTGAGGTAGCCAGCATCTTGACTTTCTGCCATTCTCTTGCATGCGAAGGACACATCAGTGACAAGAAAATATCAGCAAAAGTTCTCCAATGTGGTTTTTACTGGTCTACTCGGTACATAAAAGTGCCGATCTAATTTCAGAAATCATACTCTACTAAGTCTCGAATTCGCGTTAAATAATTTTTTTTGTAGTGTTTTTGTTAACAGCATCATAGGCAAAGTGACGTGGAAGGAAAAAGGATGTAAAATAGGACAAAAAGAAGAAAAAGGGGCGAAAAGGGAATTTCAAAATAAAAATCGTCCGAATAAACCCAGAAGCGCCTGAACGAAAATTCAATAAAACATTTGCGTCCGGGTGGACATAAAAAAGCATCTAGACGGAATACTTACTAGACAAAAAGCGTTTGGACGGACTGTACTTGCGTTCGAACGGAATGGGCTTGGCACTGTTCGACTGAAACACTACAACTAATGGCGTGAAAATCATCTATAAATAGATGGCCCAGGCATTCAGATCAGATATATCAGAAATCAGAGAAGAGAATCGAGAGGATCAACTGGAAGCCAATCTGGAGGCTCGAAAAGTGCTGAAAAGCTGAAGAAGAAGGCTTGGGAATCGATTTTTCACATTTTTCGCATGGATTCGAACCGCAACATGAGCGGCTAAACTCTTTCTTTCCCAAGGGATGATGAATCCCAAATTTGGTATTTTAGGATTAGTTCAAACTTCTTATTTTGTTTTTAATTTGGATTCAATTCGTTATAAAATTTTTGAGACGTTGACTTTTGATCAACTAGCTTTTATTTTAATTATTTCGTTTTCGTTTTTATTTTATGTTATTATAAAAACGAGATCATGCAACTGTTATATTTTCTTCTCGATATTCAGACGTGAAATATTTTATCCTTCGATAGGGCGGGTCGTGCTTCGGATGATCCATGTCAAAATCCTAGATAGAATATGTCAGGCTTGAGTTCATGTTTATCTTCTTAATAATCTATATCGGTCTTGTAGTTAAGATTGGATTGGATTGAATCGGTTAAATAAAATATAATTTCAAATGAAACTAAAATACTAGTTAGGAAAAATTCAAATTCTTAGAAAATCTTCTTTAATCTTATCTCTTATTTCATATTAATTAATTGTTTTTCTCAATTAGAATTAATTCAAAATCAATCATCTTTTCCTAAAAAGAAAAATCAAAGCAAACGATTTTTGGTAAATAGATTGTAGCTCCCTTAAATTCCTGTGGAACGATATTCGAACTTTAGCAACTATCTTACGAGTTAATAGTTAATTTAAATATTTAAATTATTATTTTTGATACAGTACGACATGCATCAACGAGCTAGTTAATGAAACTTTTCATATGCCATCCTTATTTTGTTTATATTTTGGAGATATATGATTTTATCTTATTCTACTTCTTTGGTTTGCTTTCCCATTAGCTATTATGTCTGTATGGATGCTACTTATCTTTTTATAGTTGAGGCTCTCAAAATCTCCACAATTAATTAATGTTCTTCTATTAATTGTTGAGTTCTTGTATCTGGAGTGTTTGGTTAGTTAGATTTGAACTATGCTTTTGGTCGTATAGACCATTTACTAATTTTAGAATAATTTTTCACATTTTGCACAGTGATACATGTATGATTTTGGTATAATAATGCAACTATGGTTGAATTTGTATAGTGATACATGTATAATTATGAAACCATGGCTCAATTTGAGTTGCCAGCTGAAACACAAATATGTTTAAATCCTGAATATGTAGAGGAATTTAGTAGAGAGCATTACCAGGGAAATAAAAAATGAAAGGAAATTAACTCATAGAACAAATTTAACATTTTTACGTAATTATTTACTTATTTTTCCTTTCTCTCAATGCATTAATTCCTTCATAAATCCAACGACCCA
>JAULJZ010201769.1:0-19598 GCA_032270985.1 Heliamphora pulchella
GTTACACATTTAAACACGAAAAGATGATTTGATAAATCAAAATCTTTAGAATCGTGTACACGGAAAGATATTTAATTCTTTCAGATCGTTTGACTTTTAAAATTAATAAATTTATTTTAATTAAACGAATTTGTATAACCCTAAAAAATATTTTAAAATCTAAGTGGGAAAGAGAATTTATTCACAGATAAATCCCGCGATCTCCTTCACCAGTTTGTAGGCGTTGCAATTAAACCCTGCGTGTTAGCAGTAAGGCCTTTCTCTCCATCGGACAGATTAATTGCGGTATCGCCAGTACAAATCTCCTTTAGTGATAATTCTGGATAATTGTTAGTGTGGATCACTTCTCCATCTGAAGGGTTAATTGCGAAACGATTGATTTGGGATTAGTTGATGGTTAACACTTAGCTGTATATAATAGTATCCTCTCAATCTAAGTCACTGCTATTATATACTGAACGAAAATTATGTTAGCTATTTAATTTTATTTAGTATGGTCAGTTGCGTAGATAGTAAAATTAAAAGGAATTGACCTGTCTGGTCTTATGATGGATAGTAGATGTCCACCAATCGTGGCATGCAATTCTCAGGCTACTGGCGAATTAATTTTAAAATGGTAGAGGGAACCAAATTAAAATAAATTCAAAGTTTTGTTCATCATAATTAACGATTTTTTTTTAATTATGCGATTCTCAAGATTAAAATGGCTTTCAATCCACTCGCTTTAATACTCAAAGAAAACAAACTAGCAGGACTGAATTTTGTTGACTGAAAATGTAACTTGGATATAGTTTTAACTACAAATGGTATTCTTTCAATACTAGAAAATGTGTTTGTTTCTAAGAAACGTTCTTCCTTTGAGCCGAAAGGCATGAAGAAGAAAAAGTTTTAGAAACAAGGAGACACGGTTTCTAGGGTAGTTAGTGGGTTACGGATTAATGTGAAAAAGCCAAAAAGCAGATGTTTTCACTGCAACCAGACCCGACACTAGAAAAAAACTATATTCAGTATTTCTCAAAAGGCAGAACAAACAGGGTAATTTCTGTTAACTAGTTGTGGAAACATCTTTAGCAGTTTATCTATCGGTACCTAGTGTGTAGATACGGGAGCCACTAATCATATCTGCAAGTCATAGCAGGAGTTTCAGAAAATCCAACAACTTAGTGATGTAGAGATTTACCTGCATATGGATAATAATACAAAGGTAGCAGTAGCTATAGTAGGAAATGTCACGCTCAGTTTTGGTAGAGATTGAATTTTAATATTGAAAGATTGTCTTTATGTACCTGCCATTAGAAGAAACTTAGTTTTCGTTTATGGATTGGCTAAAAACGGATATTTGGTTTATTTTAATAACTCTGTGATTATTAAGGATAATAAACAGGTTATCTGTTCTGGTACATTGGTGGATGATCTTTATATTATTACTCCAACCTCTCTTACACTGCAATAGACTGAAACGAATAATACATCTACATTACCATATAAGAGAAAGTTTTCTTCTTTAATGAACCAGACGTTTCTTTGGCACTTATGCTTGGGTCATATTAATTTAAAAAGGATAAACAGACTGGTAGCAGATAGACCTTTGAGTTCATTGAAAGTGGAAGCACTTACAGTCTATGAATCTTGCTTAGAGGGTAAGATGACCAAGAAACCCTTCTCAGCCAAAGGCTATAGAGCTAAAGAACTGTTAGAGCTGGTTCATTCTGATGTGTGTGGTCATATGACAATTCGGGCTAGAGGTGATTTTGAGTATTTCGTCAGTTTCATTAATGACTACTCAAGATATGGATACATTTATCTGATGCACCGTAAGTCTGAATACTTTGAAAAATTCAAAAAATTTAAGGTAGAGGCGGAGAAGCGTCTGGGTAAAAGTATCAAATCACTACGATCCGACCGTAGTGGGGAATACCTCTTTGGAGAGTTTAAGGACTACTTGTCATTAGAGGGGATTACATCCCAGTTGACTGCACATGGCACTCCACAATAGAATGGTGTAACAGAAAGATAGAATAGGACTCTTATGGAGATGGTAAGATCCATGATAAGTTATTCAAGTTTACCTGATTTGTTTTGGAGACTCGCTTTAGAAATAGCAGCTTACATTCTGAACTTGGTACCTTCTAAGTCAGTACCTTCTACTACCACAAAATTGTGAACCGGACGTAAGCCTAGTCTGAAATACATTCGTATTTGGGGGGTGTCCATCACATGTGCTTAAAAGGAACACGGGTAAGTTAGAATTGAGGACTAAAGTCTATTTTTTTGTGGGGTATCCCAAGGGAACAAAATGTGGTCTATTTTATAACCCTAAAGATTAGAAGGTCATTATTAGCACCAATGTCCGATTCTTAAAAGAGAATTATATTATGGATCACAGGCCCAATAGCAAAATTGTTCTGAAAAAACTGAGAGGAAATACCAGTAGAACGGAAGATGAACCATAAGTCACTGATATTTCATTACCTCATCGTAGTGGGAGGGTTATCGGGACAGGTGCAAATCAAGAACATGGTGCTGATAGATAGGGTTCAGATTATGCACAGCATATTATTGCTAGTACACAGACACAGGTAGTACTTCGTCGTAGTGGGAGGGTTGTTTATTAACCTGATCAGTATATGTTATTGGGAGAGTCGTATGACAAGATCCCAGCAGAATTAGATACCGAGCCCTGTAACTACAATAAATCACTGCAAGACAAAGATGCAGATCTTTGGCAAAAAACTATGAATTCAGAGATAGAATTTATATATTCTAATCAGGTCTGAGAAGTTGTAGAACCACTCGAAGGGATAAAATCCATTGGTTGCATGGATCTACAAGAAGAAGAGAGGAGCAGACAAAAATGTTGAAACTTTCAAAACTAAGCTTGTTGCTAAAGGGTTCACTTAGAAAGAAGAGATCGACTATGAAGAAACCTTTCCATCGGTAGCTATGCTCAAGTCTATCCGAATTCTCTTATCTATTGCCACACATTTCGATTACGAAATTTGGCAAATGGATGTCAAGACAGCTTTTTTTAATAGAAGTCTAGACGAGTGTATCTATATGATATAACCAGAAGGATTCATTGCAAAGGACCAGGAGCACATATTGTGCAAAATTAAGAGATTTATTTATGGACTTAAGCAGGCATTAAGGTCTTGGAACACTCAGTTTGATCAAGCTATAAAGTCTTATGGTTTTGATCAAAGTCTAGATGAGTCCAGTGTGTACAAGAAGCGTGACGGAAGCGTGGTATTCTTCTTTGTACTTTATGTAGATAATATTTTGCTCATCGAAAATGATGTGGGGGCATTATCTACAGTTAAAGTATGGTTATCTGGGCAGTTCGATATAAAGGATTTCGGAGAAGCCATTCACATCCTTGGGATCAAGCTTGTGCGAGATCGAAAACAAAAGATGTTGAGCTTATCACAAGCAAAATATAACGATGATATCCTTACTAGTTTTAGCATGCAGGATTCCAAGAAAGGGTTTCTCCCTTTCAGGCATGGAATCATTCTATCCAAGAATTAGTGTCCTAAGACACCTGATGAGATTGAGAAGATAAAGGTGATTTCTTATGCTTCGATAGTAGGAAGCATCATGTATACTATACTTTGTACTAGACCCGACATCTGTTTTGCCGTTGGTATAGTTAGCAGATATTAGTCTAACTCAAGATAGGAGTATTGGACTGTAATAAAGAATATAATCAAGTACTTAAAAAGGATTAGGGATTATATGTTGGTTTACTAGGCAGACAGTCTAGTATCTTTGGAATACACAGACTCAGATTTCTTGTCTGACAGGGATTCTCTTAAGCCTACCTCAGGATATGTGTTTACCTTAGGAGGTGGAGTTATAAGCTAGAAGAGTATCAAGCAGTCATGTATTGCTGATTCCACCATGTAAGCTGAGTATGTGGCAGCTCTTGAAGCAGCCAAAGAGGCCGTTTAGCTCAAGAACTTCTTGTTGGATTTAGAGGTGATACCTTCAGTTCAGTCGGCTATTATACTTTACTGTGACAATAGCGGAGCGGTTACAAACTCGAAGAAGTCAAGGGTCAATAAAAAAGGTAATCACATTGAGTATAAGTATCACCTGATACGAGAAATTGTACAGAGAGATGATACTGCTGTGACCAAGATTGCAACAGGAGACAACCTTACAGATCCTTTTGCAAAGAGCTTACCGGCTAAGATTTTTGACAGTCATGTAGAGGGCATGAGAGTCAAATGTATAGCAGCATGGTTTTGAGTATAAGTAGGAGATTGTTAGGGTTGGTATACTGAAAATCATATTTTTAGTATTTAATTTTATTTAATAAAATTAATTTTTTATTTTATGAGAATCTTTATAAGCAATGCATGTGTATCATTTCTTCAAATATTATGTATGGATGTCCGATATTCTGTATAGTATTTAATTTAGTGTGTAGAGTACGACTTGCACACAGAAGGTCAGATTTTAAGTTATTACAGAATATAAGTTTTATGTTCACAATTTAGATGGAAATAGACATACCATCGGTACAACTGTGGTACAGAGTTTTAGTAGACTTGTCTTGGTTACGGGAAACAGATAATAGCGTCGTCTATTATTCCGACTCTCTTTGCCAGTACACTTTTTGTGTATTGAATGAGACATTTGGAGTAATTAATTTTATACTGACTATATAAATTGATTCACACCCCAAGATTATTATGAATAGTACTTATCCTATTAATCCTAAAATAATTATTAATTCGCATATATTTAATATTCGTTATTTTGATTCATTAGATGGTGCGATCTTATATGGGTCCATATTCCCGGTGAGTTGGATAGCTGTCATGCCCCAAACTCTGGGTCACGTGAAACACCCACAAACAATCAACTCGAGAATACACTCTCAATATAAAATCATACATGCATTGAATAAAATTGCCAAACGGCATACATTACACGGTTTTAATACCGGAAAAACATGTTACAACATACATGTAATAGAAAGAACAACAAGAAAGACTACAGCTCTTCTACCTCCCCAGCACCTCCAGATCAACCTGCGTGACCGGTACCTGAGAAAAAACAAATCCCATGTCGTGAGCCAAGGCTCAGCAAATACTAGACAACACATGCAATATAAGCTAAAAATGTTAGAAAAACGAGGTGCAGTTTTAGACTCTTTCTCAAGTCTTAAAACAATTTTCACATGCAAATAGGAAAGCGAGGATATAAACCATCTTTTGACTCACTCACAGGAGCCCTGAAAACAGTTGAAAAGGGGTTTTTAGATCGCGATTCACACGATTCATAAAAATAATTTGAAAATTGGTCTATCTGTCCCACAATGCAGTTCATGCAATCCATGTAACTTCTCGGACTTCTACCGAAGGACCACAGCCCTCGTCGATGCAACGCACATAACTCGTGCAACACACACAACGCACGTAACCCGTGCAACACACACGACGCACGCAACCTGTGCAACATACATCTTTACAGACTTTTACCACACATCTTTACGGACTTTCACCGAGGGACCAAAATTCTCCCCACATATGCAAACAGATACAAATCTACGTATCAACAGGCATCTCTACATATGCCTAAATTACGGGATAAAATCGTATACCGCAGGATAAGACCGCATCAAAACATACATACTAAACTAGGGTTTAAATGTATAAAGCCACGTACTATCACTACGTTACACAAACCACGTCACGTGTTACACACGCGACTTACACAACACCTGCAACTCATGTAACATGCATCACATGATCCGATCCTCATATTCCACATAACCATGCCTATAAAACTTCTAAATTTTAAAGCATGCAATCACGGTACACGTAACGATACCAAAACATATAATCTACTTACATAATTTATACATAAATAAGTAGTTATAAGTGCACATAACCATGTATAACACTACATCACGACGCCACCCGTCAAAACAAATCGACATCCACTCACCCGAACGACCCGTCCACACACGGGGACCCGTCCACACACTGGGACAACCAACACCTAACCCGGAGGCCAACACCTAAACCTCCCACAGAACGGTTCTCACCAAAACCCACCTGAAAATCGAACCACGGACCCACACGTCCCGCACATAACCAGCACGCACACACCCGTTCCCTAACAACCCGCATCTAACCATGCCCGTCATTCCCGAAGACGACACCTAAACGAACACCCGTAGCCACGACACGACTCTCAAAGCCACAATTCGACCAACCGAACCCCAAAAGGCATCCAATAGTATTTCAATTGACTATCCCCATAATCAATCAATCAAATACCATTGAAAACCAATTGGAAACCCAAGGACCCAACTAAAACCACAAAACCAACGGCCCAGAACTTCAGTCAACTGGACCCAACCTCCAGTCGACTGAAAAACAAACTGAAAAATCCTAGAACGCCCAAAACACATGGCTCAGTTGACTGACCCTCAAGGTTTAGTCGACTGAACCCCAAGAACTATGATCCAGTTGACTGAACCTATGAGTTCAGTCGACTAACCAAGCCCAGAAATCGTTTTAAAGCTACGGTTTCAACCTCCAAGCCTCAAATCAAAGCCTCCAAACTCCCATCCAACACCCTCAGACATACACACGCCTAAGCCTAACCTCAAAACCACAAAAATAACACTCGATACCTGATTTCATCCACCGAAATTGCCAAAACATAGGTTTTAAACCCAAAAATCTAACTTAAAACAAACTAAGATCTACAACAATCTAACCGTTAAAAACACACACGATTACACGTAGCACCCTTATACAGTACTAGGGTCTAGAACTCTACCTTGGTGAGTTAAAAACTCAACGCCTCGAACCACGTGAAAAACTGAGCCTAGCCAGAATAGAATTTTGTCCGGACGAATGCGTAGTCCACCGTGCCAATAACAAAAATTGATAGTCTAATTGTCGAAAATCGAGCCATAGGGCCCCGAGAACTTAGAGAGAAGGCAGAGAGAAAAAAAAATTTACTGGAGAAGTTTTGAAAATATCTAATTTCAGATATTTATAGACCTCTAAAATATCTTTTTTTTAAATTTTTTTTTGAAATTTGTGTTGTAACACCCCATGGCCTCGGGAACCTGCTCGCATGCATATCTAACCCCGATCATGCACCAAAAAGCATTTAAACATGCTGCAACGAAAATAGATAAAATGCGTCAAAAAATACCAAAAAAAGAAAACGGGTCATGGTCTTACAATAGCGGTATTATTTATATGACAAATATTAATTATTGATGGAATTCATGTCCTGAAAGATCGGAATTGACGATACCTTCTTAAGGAATGTTATAAGTTTTGATCGGACCAAACCCTACAGGTTGATTTGATTATCCGGCGGTCAAATAAGTTAAACGGAAGGACTTAAGGAATATTAATATGTCGATTAAATTAAATTATCAGTAATTAAATTTAATTGGCGGGTATCGAAAATCTTAACGTGTTGAGAAATGGTAAGCATTTAATAACAGGAGCTCAATGCAAGGAGATCTTGAGATTATTGGTTAGGGTATAATTATAGTTCTTTAGTGGTGTGAACTATAATTCAGTATTTTATGAAAATTGCAGAAACTGCTGCTGTCTTTTCATAATTACAGAAACCGCTGGTAGGTATTTGTGTTCCACTGAAACTCTTACTCATAATTACCCCCAGGTCCCTGCTGTAGCCCTATATATATGGGGGTAGGCTGAACCAGTTTTACATCACGACTTGTCTTTCAAGACTAAATATATCTGGGTTCTGTCCGTATGAGTTCTCGATAGTCCGTAGCCCACACTATGTTCGAGAATTGCTTAAGGAAATACAGTAGAAGATCTGACAAGAGTTTCAACTCATAATCCAATCATAGTTGAAGAATCGATCAACAAAAGGTATTCTTCTAAATTAACTTTGGTTGCACGGGTTTTATTTTGATTGTTCGACGTCAAAAGTTTTATCTGGAGCCCGTTTCAGCGTTTGTCCATCCAGTTAGTTTTTACCGAAAATCGTTTACAAAAACAATGATATTGGCAGTTTTGCCTCAAACACAATTAACCGAAACAAAATTTTGTTAAAAAAAACCAACCAAAATATCTCATTTTCCATCAGAATTTAAGTTTTATGCAATCACACCAATACATGAATGTCACACATCAATGCAAACTCTCACACAATGCATCAACCATTCTCACGGTTCCTAAGTATTTGAACCAAAAGCTTTGATACCAATCTGTAACGCCCCGATTTCATAATAATAAAATCCCACGATATAAAAAGGTAAGGAAACCCAAGTTTATAATTTTTCCATAAAATCTTATCAAATGATTAACCGAAACAAAATTTTGTTAAAAAAAACCAATCAAAATATCTCATTTTTCCGTCAGAATTGAAGTAAAAGAGAGCTTTTTAAACTGTAAAACAAATCCCTAGAAATAGCTATTTATGTCATAAAAGATACCCAAATGATAACCAACAAACCTCCCTTTCAAAACAAATTTTTAAAAGTGTGCCACCAAGCGAAGTCCGCTTGAGTGGACGTCTCACTACTCAAGCGGTGAGGCACCCGAGAACAAACTGCTCCAAATCCTGAAATTTTCTTAAGTGTTGGAAAAACCCCAAAATTTCTTATACTTTGAACGCAGTTTTCTTAAGCCAAAAACTTGAAGTTAAAATATGCACTTAACATTAAAAGAACCTTCAACTTCTCAAAACTTGAAAAACCTCCATACTAAATCATAGAATTTCATACAAAAATCAAGGAATTAATTCGAATTCATAATCCGACGATCTCACATGCATACAAGTCGTGAATACACGGCCTCAAGGCCTTACAAACGAATTGATACTGGATCAAATACAATCTTCTAATGCATTAAACGTTTCGATTATCATAACCGAAAATCCCAAAGATACAACCAAAGAAATACAAATAATCTCTTCAAGAAAAAACGACCCAACGAGATCTCAACTATAGTCCACCTAACTTGGCGACTTGCCTTCCGTAACACTTGAAATTGTTTATACAACATAAGCCGAGACTCATAGAAAATAGAAAAAAGATGAATAAATGCATGAAATACGAGGATGGTTATGCGAAATGCACGATAAAGTTTTACCAAAAACCAAATTCATTTTTAACAAATTCCCAATCGCATAACCTATTTTCTCATACGAAACCAACTCTGTTATTATACACAACATTGTCATTTTAGTCTTTCATTCCTTCACCGTTTTAAGTCATTTCAAGTTCTCTAGTGTTCACACATGCACACACATACCTAAGTGTCCACTAACGCTTTCCAAACCCAACCAATTCATGGTTAAAAATATAGGAACCAACGTCGGAGGAGCTTATAGACCCATGCATGGCTACTACCGACTAGGCCACACGAGGTCTGCCAAGTGGCAAATGCGTTCTATACCCTGCCACGACTACGCCTCCTTCTCGGTTATTAGTCGATGGGCAGGATACCCAAATCTGCCTAGTTTCTTGGTCTTTCACCATGGAGCTATTCAAGCCTAACTTAAACGTTCGGTAGATCCAAAATCGATTTATCAAAAACCTCATTAAGTTCACACGGTTTATTCAAAACCTTACTTTATCATCTTATATTTCACAAATCATAAAATTTATGGTTTTTTATTCATGAAAAAGATTCTCACCACCCACAATTTATCAAATCATTAACAAGTTTATCACTAGGTTCATTAATTTAAAAATCTAAAATTTAACATCTCATATCATTGATATTCATCAATTTAAAGGATTTGTTCAAAATTTCGAACCCAACCCATATGTGTTCTCTTGCATCACATAAAGTTATGAAAATTAATATACAAGTAGGTTGAAATAACCCTAATTTGTTCAAAGATTCAATCAATTTCATCATTTGAACCCAACAATCCAAAAAATCCCAATTTTTTTTGGTTTTAACTCAAATCAAACTGTAATTTTCTAAAATCACATGCTCAATGTCTTCCAACAGTAATGTTATCATAGATCTAACACAAATTATATAAAAGCCTAAGATCCAACATTGTTTAACTTCAAACCCAAACCTAGGATTTCAAAAATATACGTTTTTCATGCTTTTAAGTAAATCCAACGAAATACAACTTATATACATTCAATGATCAAGATTAGTCTTAGATCCTACCTTTTTTATGATAAAATCTCAAGAACCAAGCCCTAGCAAGTTCCAACGATGAAGATCTCCAATCGTATGGTGAGAAACGAGCTTCCAATGCATAGCTCCAACCTCCAACATATATACAATTGAGAGGGAAACAAGGAATCCACTTTAGAGGACCAAGGAGAGCTCTAAGAAATCACCAAACCCAACCCTAGGTCTCGCTCTAGAGAGAGAGAGAGAGGGGTGGAAAGAATGAGGAAGAATTGTTAAAACCCGCAACTTAAAGTCTGCTCGCCGACAGTCCACTCGAGCGGTCCTCACTTACTCAAACTCTCTGCCACTAGTCCGCTCGAGCGGTCCACAGGCCGCTCGAGTAGTCAGTGCTGTGAGGGACTCCGAACCAAAACTGTATAAATGAGTCAAATCATAAGGCAAATACATCACAACTCACAACAATAATCCTCATGTATTACCAAGCATACGGTCATCATCATCTATCATTAACATGATTAAATTTTAATTCCTTTATACTATTAAATACTTTTCGATATACCACCAAAGGTCTCAAAAAAACTTTAATTAATCCTCAAAATAAAAAGGGACTGAGTCCCTACAAATTGTGCAGATCGAATTGTATCACGAGGTACAATTGAAATCCTATATTAAAATCCAATCAATGACGAGCTACAACACGTAAATAAGTTCTGTTATGCGAATCAACGAACTCGTCATTAATTTTGACGCAGGATCGAAATTAATGTTGATTGCGCTTATCGAATTGTATCTCCTCCATGATGAAACTGATTCAAAATGGAAATTGGATACTCTAGAATATAGAATCACCCGTATTTTGATTATTGTCTTTGGAAATATCCCTAAATAAGGAAGTATAAGCATATATATAAAAATCAGTATATAAGTATACTCCATATCTACGGAGTTGATTCTGGCAGTTAGAAAAAAGGCTCGCCTATTAAAATGGTACCGTGATGACTCTAGTGTTTAACGGTTTTAAAAAATGTCTTGGTGATTTTATTCAGGATCAGCTTATTAAGGAATACTCTAAGTGACCTTGACCCGGATCGTCTTAGAGAAAAAACTCGGGCACCATCTAATGGTAACTCTAAATTCGGTGTTGAATCCAACGGGCTGAGGATACCTTGAGTTTTATTTATTGTGGCACTGGATATCTTTTTTATGGTTATGGTTTCCACAGATAATAGATGATCATATTGTTATCATCATTGTGGTGTTGTTTATTTTTATGATGAGTCGCAGCTTTGTGTTTTTTCTGTTTGCCCTTTTATTTTTCGTTTTGACTCATTTGTCCTCTCCATGGGTTGATCTCTTGTCAATTGTATAATGTTTGGGTTTTAGCCTTCCTCTTTTGGAGTGTAAGACTAAAGCTATTCTTATTTGGGTGGTAGATATATATCATTTCTATACTGATAAAAAAAAAACATATTGGTTACTCATTTTTTACTATGAGATCATGTGAATTTATCTATTTTATTGAAAATATAGATTTTGGCAAAAAAAAAAGAAAAAAAAAGAATTTTTTTTATACTACCATTTGATTTTATATTGTTCATCATATGTAATGATTATGTTTTAATTATAAATATTTTTAAAAGTTCTATTTTAAAACTGTATTTTACTATGTATACTTGTCATTCATTGAGCTGTGAGCTGATGTTGTATTACAATATTTTCAAGTAAATAGTCAGGGTGCTATTGGAGGATTCTGTTATGTCTTGGGACCTAGTATACTATTGGCCTCCTAGGACTCATCTTGCATATCTTTTAAAACATTATTTTTATCGATGACTACTTAAAAATTTGATTATTCATAATCAATTGAACGTTTTAGTGGGCTATTGTGTCCTACAAGATATTTGATATGGTTTGAATCATCATATTACATAAATTTGTAGTATATTCAAGTACCTTTTAGGTTTCTTAGCATTTTTAATAAATTTTTAGACTTTCGTAGCTTATTGGGCTAAGGCCTATAGTTCACGGCCAATTGTTCTTTCAGATTCGGGGTGTAACGATAACCAATATACCTTAGTGAATAGGTGGAGTGGTGGTAGACACCTCGGTGAGTAGGTGTTGGGCATCTCAGTGTAGAGATGCAAGCCATACCCATTTGAGTGTGGTGGATCAAAGACAATGATAAAATTGACATCGAACCCAGTTATATTTAAGGGGGTTTGCAAAATTTAAGTCAATGTAGAGATTATTGAGTGTGTGTTTTATATTCTGCGGACTCATATAATTAGGATTTTATAATTATAAGGAGGTTAAGATTTTTAAGGTTTACCTATAAATACAAGCCTTATAATTTTACTAGATTTGTGGAGAGTTAAATCAAAAGCATAGAGATGCAGGAAGAGATTAAATAATATTAGGGGCACCATGGTGATTCTTGAACAGAAAAATAAGATTTGTTTCAAGATTCTGGTTGTCAGTGTTGATTTTGGAATATTTTTTAATTCATGATTATCCACTCAATAATTATAGTGAATTATCTCTCTCACCCGTGAACGTAAATAAATTGTATTGAATCA
This sequence comes from Heliamphora pulchella, assembly GCA_032270985.1. Taxonomy (NCBI): domain Eukaryota; kingdom Viridiplantae; phylum Streptophyta; class Magnoliopsida; order Ericales; family Sarraceniaceae; genus Heliamphora; species Heliamphora pulchella. The sequence continues at coordinate 12,698 of JAULJZ010201769.1, forward strand.
CGTAAATTATGTGTGATTTTTTTTCTTTAGTGTGTGTATGGTTTTACTTTCATTTGTATTTGGAGATTGATGATTAAATTCTAACAATTTTAACTTAAGATTGGTTCAACTAGTTATCCTCTTTATGCTAATAAATTTATCAGTTAAAATGAAAACATAGTTACCATTATAATGGTTGAAATATGCATAATGAGATTGATATTGGGTAAACTCAGACGCAATGAAAATATATTTGTCAAAGGCAAGTAAACATGTAAACCCTAAATTGTATATTTCGGTCAGTGTTAATATGAATTTCAATGATTTGTTGTTTAAATTTTTGTTCTAAATCAAAACAAAAATACAAAAATACAAAAACGGGGTGCTTTAGGGTTGCTTACTCTTAAAATGGTTCAAATCTACAAAAATCTAGACTGATTTGCACTACTCTTTTCGTTGAAAGCCTCTGAAGATGTTGTTTTGGTAATTAAATCCCAACAAATGTCTCTCCCACAGTAATTTACTCTTCCTCGAAACATTTTTGCCAATTTTAATGGTTGTCCACGTGTACTATAATTGGCGACAATGTCTTTTAGAGATTTTTAAGATTTTAGGGATTGCAATGGAATTCGTCGACAAGTATTGCAATAAGTAAAAATATCGTTAGAATATTTAGTACCGTTGTTGATTTGACAAATATTTAGCATTTTTTTTAACCACTGGGATTGATACGTGTCATGTCTTTAGGGAATCGATTAATTAAGGGTAGTTTTGGATTAATAAATCTCATGGAAATAATATCACTAAAACATATTAGACGAAACTAGTCTTTGTATTATTAGGCATATTAGAACAAATGCCAAACTTTCTCATATAAAAAAGCTCATTTTTAGATTTCCATTTTTGGTTCCAAGAAATTGAGGAGGCCCTCTTACGACAAAGATAACCATATATCCATGAGAGAGCTCTTGTTCAGATAATTAGGCTTTATTTGAAATTTCTTAAAAGTCAAATATTTTTTTAAGAAAAGATAAAAAGTGATATTGTTTAGAATAATATGACTTTTTGCTTCTAAAATTGCTTCGAATGACTTCTTTTGTGAAAATATTTGATATTCTCTTTTTTAGTTTTTTGTTTTTCAGCTTGTTTGAGAAGGCTTTTTGACTAATTTTTGATTAAAAAAAATGTCTAACATTCTCTTACTTTTTTGCTTTTAAGCTTGTTTGAGAAGACTTTTTAACTACTTTTTGATAAGAAAGTTTTTTTTTATTGAGACCATTATTGTCATTTTGTATAATAATGAAATTAAATTATTTAAAATGTAATTCTTTGTAAAAAAATAAATGAGTTCTTTTAGTATATCAAACAATACAGCCTAAAAATTAAATTAATTTTTTTAAAAACCTATTTGTAATAATAGGGTTTGGCCTCTGTTTGGCCTAATTTTTTTTTGAAGATTTTTGCTTAAAAACTTTTTAAAAAATTCACTAGTTTGGCCTCTCACTGTAATCATTAACTTTTTTACATTTTTTTATATATATATTTTTTACAAAAAAATCAAAAATTCAAAAAAAAACCTAGAAAAAAAATTAGGCCAAACACATACTTAGTTACAAGCCCATGAAAAAGCCCATACAAAAGCCTGGCTTAAAAAAAAACCAATTTGGAATGGCCACCAACCACCCACCCACCCACCCACACACCCAAAAGGCCTTATTGTCTAGTGATCTTATAGTTAGTCCCAATGGTTGATATAAATAAAAAAAATGTTAAAAACTCATATCAAAATATTAATTCTTATAATATTTTATTTAAATTCTTATATCATTTTAAATATATACCATTATTAGATAAATTATTTACTACCGATGCCAAATATATATAAATTTTATAATCTATATAGAAAGATAATACTATCCAATTTAAATAAAAAGTAAAAAAAAACAATTTACCCAATTAATCAATATTAAAAAAAAGTTAACTTAAAAGCTAATTACCAAAAAACTTACTTTGAATTTAATTTAATTTTTTTTAGCTAAAAATGCCAAAAAATTTTTTTGTTAACTTTTAATAACTAGATTTTGCTTATGTGCTCTGATACCACTTGTACTAAAAATACAGTTTAATACCACTTGTACTAAAACCTACTTTGAATATTTACAGTTTAATAGCTAAAAATACTCGTACTCCTAGTATATTTTCATCTTTCCCTACGTCTCTATCCATTTTATTCAACTCTCCACGTAATAACTAGATTTTGCTTATGTGCTCTGATACCACTTGTTGGGATTTGAACATCAATTTTCAAACGCAAACGGAAGCACATTTTTGCACACACTAAAAAAAAATATACAATGATATACGTGGTTCAACGCAACTTGCCTATTTCCACAAGTGAGATAGATAATTCTATTATAATCGTAAAATGTACAATCACGAAACCAAAAACACCCCAAAACCTGATACTCATAACCCAAATCTTGAAACAAATCCCCTTTCCCCCCGCTCAAGGATACTCCCATACTCCTTGTATTTTTCTGTCTGTTACTACATCTTTACCTCTTTTGATTTAACTCTCTACACATATCTACTAAAATAATAAGGCTCATATTTATAGACAAAAACTCTAAAACACTAACCGCAGTATAATTATGAAACTCTAAAAATCTAGTTATCACATAATTATGAAACTCTAATTATATGAGTAAATAGAATATAAGATACACATATGTTAGGTAAAAACCCTTCACAAGCCAGCATGAATACAAATCATTTTCATATTCTTCCGCCCTTTAACCTCCCCTTTTATCAATGTTTTTGGACCAGGGAAGCTTTCCATAACATATGGAAAAAGCTCTTATATGTTAGGTAAAAACTAAAGTTTGTAGGAGGTTTTAGAGACGTTTCGTAATAGCTTTGAAGTTAGTTTTTTTTTTTTTGTGACTTTTTTTATGTGAAAACTTCTCAATTTTTAATCATTTCTTTTTATACCTTTTGATTCAATTTTACTAGAGGAATGTAAAGATTTTAAAACAATTGACAATTTTTCTTAAAAAGATCAATAAAACCAAAAAAGTCGCCAAAGGTAACTTAATAATTGGATTTTTTTATTTTTAGTGGATTTTTAAAGTTCTTATTCATTTAAGGGAAAAGTTTGTGGGTGCTTACAGTACAGACTTCATGTTAGGGATATAAAGTATGCATTCTATAAATTTTACCATATAAATTCATATTAAACTGTAAATATTCATAGTTAAAAAACCATACAGATTCATAAATCAGAAACCACAAAAATTGATAATTCCAATCATAAGTATTAATGACAAAATATCACATAAATCATAATACACAACTTTTGATTTAACATTTCAAATATTTTTATAACTTCACGTAAATATTATTAATTTTAACTACAAAATCTCAAAAGTGCATACTATACATCCCAATATTTAAGGGAGGCCAAAAAATAAAATGCCGACCTGTCATTCACGTCAGCAAGATAACAACCACTCAATACCTAGAGCACTCGACCACCGAAGTGGCCCAAGCAGAAGTAGCTCGGCTACTTGAACTCGGACATATTTAAATAACCTGAATAGTAAGGGCCAAGCAGAATAAATCTCAAAACTTAATCACCTGGGTTTAGAAGTCGTACATCTGAACTTGACACCAATGCCGTCGTGTTAGGGAAAGTTGGCCAAACCCCATACAATGCCCAAAAACAAGATAGTCTTGATATGGCAAAAGAAACACTTAAGCCAAACATTAATGATGATTCAGCTTTAATTGATAGGGCAGGTAAAGAAATAAGAATTTGATTCAGGTCGGGTTGAGTCAAACCGTTTACTATAAAAGGCAGGAGAACAATAACCAAGATACACAGATACTTACTCTGATGTAAAAAAAATATACTCTTTATAATTACTCTCTCGCTCTCTTTAAACAAATACTAATCCGATCGTTGGAGGGTCCTTCGGTTGAGCCATCAGTAGGACAGCTCTAACCATTTTTTTGTGGAGACATACATAGACGACACTCAAATGTTGATTTTCTAGCCAGGACGGGGCTTATAGATCTCCATCTTAAACCGATACTATATTAAAACTTTTTCCCAAGTTTAAAAGAGCTTTTTAGTCCCGTTTATCTTGTCAAATATTTGCCTCAATTGGCACCTTTCCAGCTAGGAGGAGGGGGATGCTTCAAGTTTTTGTCTTTTGTTTTCTTTATAGTCAAAAGGTATAAAGGAAAGTGGGCAATTTTTTTGGGGTGCTGCAAAATGGATGTAGATAATGTAACCGTTGAAATATATATATATAAAATTCGTGTTTAAAGATATTTTTCAATATAATTGAACCGTTGAATTAATTTTAATTTTTGATCAATAATTTAAATTACATAGATTTTAAGAGGAAATATATATTGAGAAATTAATTCAATCATCAATTTCTACTATTAATTCATAAAAATAAAAAAACAAAATAATGGTGTATAAAATTATATTGAAAAGTGCCTTTAGATATAAATAATTCACCAGTTGACATATATACTAAGTTGACATTATTATTTTTTCTTGTCTAAATATAGATTCATATTAGATATTTTTCTTGTCTAATCCATAATACCGTGATTCATGTCTTTTGCAAAATAAAATATACATAATTTAAGTCACTCATTGCGCATTTCACGTACTGTAAACAGATCTTAAGCACATAAATATTATTTAGCATTAAAATATAATTATTTAAAATATATTAAGTAATCTTTCTTATATAATTTCAATAATATGAAAACAATTAAAAAATAAGTTTAAATTATAAATAATATCAAATTAATTTGATTGTATTAAGTTTTTTGTCGATAAATAGAGACTTTTAAAATAGAAAGAATATATATATATATATATAAACAAAACTTTCACTTTTTATTTTTATTTTATTGATTTCTTATCAATTAAGTAAAATTTTAAAAATTGTCTTTATATTTTGAAAAGTAAGTTTCCTTTCTATAAAAAAAAAAATGATTTAACCATTTATTAAAGATGGGTGTAGTTTTGACAAAAAAAAATTGTAAGGATGAAAATCAAAAGGGTTAGTTTCAAAATTATGCAAAAGTTAAAGGAAGAAAGGTAGAAATGAGTAAATTTTTTGATAACTAATCTTAATCGTAAAATTTTTAGATCATATGTATCTCAACCGAAGATGAATGAGAGAGAATATATTTTTTAAGAATCAATTTTGACCAAAGAATTCGTACTAAATGCGTATTTTAATCGTTTGATAAAATGCTGTGTATGACATTTTTAAAAATATGCTTTATTATATATATATATATATATATATATATATTAATGGACTTATTTCTTGATAAAAATAATAAATCAAAAAAATTAAAAAAAGTTTAATATAGACTAAAAAAACTTTAAAGAACTAACTTAAAAGCTACTAACAAATGGCACTTAATTACAATGATGTCTAGCGGATGCACAAGAATCATCATAAGGAACTGACAACGTTCTCATAATTCTTTCCTAAGTGGCGGATTAAACAGAACTTGATGATCAAAATGCGCCGATGAAAAAAGAAATAATTTATTTTTTTCAACTTTGAAGTGTAGTGTCTCTTGATAACACTATCACCTTGAGTCGAGGCTTTCAAACCGTGCATTTTGACACACTTAAAAAGGACGTGAAGTGTTTATCATGAAATCTCCTGTTCGAGTCATGGAGTTAGCTTCTCACGTCTTAACATGATGAGTTGGTAGTTTATCGACCCAAATGTACCACTATCATAACAATGTAGGATAGAATATTATAATATCTCACAATCAAATCGTGATGTTCTCGTCACATGGCTCAAGTTATTTTCCTGCTTGGGATGCAGATATCTCCTCATTAGCGAACATAAAAAAGCTTATTAGCGCAGACACGATATATAACTTCGGGAATTCTATCTCTCTTCGGAGTTTCTATTTCTCTATCCACTCCACCACGGAACTCGCTACAAGACCAAAATTGACTCTAATACCATTTGTAACGATTCAAGTGGACCAATTGTGAGACCCTGAACCTTGTAATTTTGAGTTGTTTATATATATGATACTTTTATTCCAGTATATGATCGCATCGATGAATGATTTATGCTTTAAAGTTGTAGAAAGCATGTATAAGTGTGTTATACGCTTTTCGGGATTTGGTAGAGACTTGTTTGGCTTGTGTTTGGACCAAAAACCTTGTTTTGCTTCACAAACGCGAGACCAAAAATAGTAAGGGAGTTCGGTCGACTGGGCTGTTGGGTTCGGTCGACTGATGTGTTTTTCTTGGGTTCGGTCGACTGAACGATGGCAGTTCACGTTTTTTGAGGAGCTTCAGTCGATTGAAGATCGATTGAAGTTGCCTCTTCAATCGACTGAACTGCCTTTTTGGCGTGTTTATAAGTAGTTCCAGGGGCTGGAATGTTTGGAAAAGCTTTATCTTTCCATTCTCTCTTCCTTCTCTCTAGCTTTGAGGGCCCGGGGCTTGGTTTTGAGTTGGTTCCTTTGTGGATCCCTGCTATCGGGGTTGAGGGCTTCACATCCATCCGGTCGATTCTCGTTCTGACGCCGTTCAGTTTTGAGACGTCGAGTTATTGACTCTCCGATGTAGGATTCTAGACCATACTGCTGTATTATGGTGATATATATAATTGTGTATGCTTTTACCGGGTAGAAATGCATCAAACGTGATTTTCATGTGTAAAGCTTGGTTTTGGGTAAAAGTGGGGTTTTTATACCTTTTCTCGATTTTTACACATCATTCCGGTGTGTTGACATCCGTTGTTTTTAAAGGAGGTTTGAAAACGAGATATTTAGTGAAAACGGTGAAAAACGTGATTTTGGAGGTTTGGAGCTAACCCGCGGGGTTGAGACTCACCTTTTAAACGTTTTG
>JAULJZ010201789.1:0-19597 GCA_032270985.1 Heliamphora pulchella
ACTTCGCGCTTGAGCGGCCAACTTGCAAAGAGAAGGAAAAACTCATTGGCCGTTGCACGCTCGAGCGGTCAACCGACAAAAAGTTATATTTGGCCAGAAGCCTAGGACCCTCAGGATCTCTTTGCCTAAAATTCGATCTGTATGGGTTAGAAAATCAGATTTATTTGAAAATATTGTTAAGAGTGCCTCAAAAAATCAACTTGTTGATGAGACTTTTAGAAGTGCTCCAACTAGAACATGTGTCTTGGAATAATGTTTATCTCTCTCTGAAAGAAAAAATAAAAAAATATAAAACAAAAAAAATGTTTTACATATCTAGTTTTTTTTTTGTAATTATTTTAATTTTCAAAATCTGAAAAACTCGATTAATTCAAAGTGGATCATTTTTTTATGAAATAAGTCAAAATAAAAAACTAACTTATTGATTTTTGTTAGTAAGAAGTTAAAAAATTCATAATTTTGAGTTTACTTGATTATTTTTCAAGTAAAAGATATCCGAACTCATGTTCAAATTTTCATTGAAATCTTTTTGAATATTTTTTTAAAAAGCACTTTTGATTGACTAGGGTGATAGGATCCCTATATTGATATTGATGTTGATGACTACAGCCACCCCCATCTGTTTATTTATCAACTGGTCTCTTTTTATTGAGAACTCTTTGTGCTATAAAATGCTTACAAAATTGGCTATCTATACAAACTTTGCCTTTTCATTTGTTATAATGTAAAAGCCACTGTTTATACTATTTTTTTTATATGCATGTGAAAATGGCTACCTATATGAACTTTGCTTTCTTGTTCGTTTTAGTGTGAAAACTGTTACTTATGCTGCTGTACGAACATGCTTAAGAAAATGGCTACTTATGCGAATCTTAACTTTTCGCTCGTATTAGTGTGACAGCCGCCAAATAAAAAGCATAAATATTTTTTTATAAATACAATTCTTTTTTAAGGGGAGCTTTCATACATCTTCAACAGATATACATTGATAATTTATCCGGTTTGACTTCAAAAGTGTGAGAATTCTTAAAAATTTTAAAATATGTTTTACGAAATATCGATCACATATAATGATTGAATTCAAAATTTGAAGAAAAAATTAAGTAAACTCTTGCCTAATTGTTTTTTTATTTTCTCGTGACATTAAATCTTAAGTTCATTTTTATTTTAAAAATTCAATAAACTTTGATCTTCATTGAATGATTTATATTTTTTTTTGTTTGAATGCCAAAAGAATTTATTTTATTATAATGCTGTTAAATTTCAAAAAATTAAAAAATTAAAAAAAAATAAATAGGGAGAGTTTATAAATATTGTTTTTCAAGAAGAATAGTTTCATGGGAATACTTCTTTAGATTTTTCGTTGTGGGTTCTAAGCAGCACTTCCAGGCCATATACAGAAAGGGAGGAGATATGTTTGGTTAGGGACTCTAGGACTCTGTTTTTTGAAGTTGATCTTGAACTAATTTTCTAATGATTTCTATTTACTTGATCTTGTTGGAGATATGGTCTTGTTTTGTTTGATCAAAAAGAAAAGATTAAGAGAATTTCTTAAATCAGGATTTAAAGATTTCTCTTAGGATTATAGATTGAAGACATGTCTTATGTAATTAGAAATTTTGTGTTTACCTGAAATTGCCAAGGGAGAGATTGTTAGGAAATTAATTATTATTTAATTTTCAAATTTATTATGACAATTCAGGTTATATTATTAGTATAAAACTCCTAATGTATTTAGAAGTCTTATGGATAGATATTTTTAGAAGTTCTGATTTGTTTGGATTTCTTAAATGATTATTCTAGTTTGATTTGGAGTCATGAGTTTATATTATATTAGAAGACCTTGATCAGAATATTATTCAAGTTAAGAGCCTAAAGTACAATAGCACAAACCAAGAGTACAAGCAGCTAATGCAAGATTCGATACGATAGAATACAGTCTGGCACATGACCGTTCAAGCGATCACAAGTGCGTTTGAGCAAACCCCTTGCAGTTTTAATTGGATTAAAATTTCAATTGCCTGGTTTTCAAGCCTATAAATACGACCATAGGCCAGCTACGAAAATTAACTTATGCAATTCAATAATCAAAAATTCTAAAGCTGATCAAAAGTTCCTTTCGAGTTCCAAAAAATTCTGAGATTGTTCGTGTTCAACTTAGAAACTGTTCTAAATTTACCGACGGAGGATTCTGCCGGTGTAAAAGTATTAAGGATTCAGTACGTGTAAAGCTTTGAAGATTTGTTGCTGCGATAATCAAGCGGAGAACGATGCACGTGGATTCGACAAGATAGCTTAAGGTGTTTGGATTTAGGATTCGATCAAAGTCTGTAAGTGGGTATCTTGTAACTGTTCAATTGGTTAATGTTTGATTTACCTGGACTTGGTAGTCCCGTGATTTTTTATCCAAATTGGGGTTTTCACGTAAAAAACCTCTTGTATTGAGTTTGGATGTTTAATTCTTACTTCTCGCATTCCACGACATAGATTGATTAAAAACGTAAAAAGTATATTTTTTTAATTGGTTTGATTAAAAAATATAAAAATAATTTTTTTCATACTTGAATAGATAGTCTAAATATTTAAATACTCAAAGAACAACTACACTTTTAAATCACACATATTTAACACAAAAGTAAAAAGCTCAGTTAACTCACATTCTTTATTATTTGCATTAGGCGGGATGTCACCATGCACTGCGTGTAAATTACAAATTTACATCATTGTCATATTTAGTTGTTCTATACAATGATAAATATGTAATTTTGAGATCTTAACAATCATTTTGCAAATGTGTATACTCAGTTGCTTTTTATGTGCATGCTTGAATCCCTGTTATTCATTTCCTGCATTTAATCAGCAAAGATAGATTCATCTTGTTGAGTTCTATTATATTTTTCTAGAATAAATCAAATTGATGACACCTGACAATCAACTTAAAAACTATATTAATGTGCACTCTAGTAATAAGTTTCTTGAACTAAAAAGAATTGGCGACCTGGTTACAAATTTAGTAGAGACATAGAAAAACTTCTTATATTTGTTAGTTTTATTTATATGTGAAGTTAGCATTGATTTTAGAAGTGATAACTGCAACCGTTAAAAAACTTTTTCAATAATAAGAATTATAAAAAAAAAAAATCAAATCCGTAACCTAATTGGGAGATGAATGGTTGAAAGATTGTTTGGTTACATATATTTAAAAAGATATATTTAATAGTTTTGGTAACGGGATTATTATGCAATGATTTTTAAATATTAGAAATTGTCGAGAGCAATTGTAAAAACTCATCTATCTACAAGTTTTTTGTGAAAATAATTGTATCACTATATTAAATTATCATATTTTTGAGATGTAAAATGCTTGAATTAGTTAATTATCTACACTGGGGGAAAAAAAATCCTAGAGCAACCACTAAGAATAAGAGGGGAATTTATTTATTATCCATTGCTATAGTTGTGCAAACATTATCGACAGAAATTAAATACCCTATCAAGCTTAATAAAAGTTTTTTTATGACCTCTCTTGAATTATAGCCTATGATGATTTTTGGTAAAATAAAAAGGCCCTGTAGAGCATAGTAAAGGACCTCCTTCGAGGTAGGGCCTATTGTGGCTTAGTCAAATAAAAGGGCTCTGTTGAGATTACAGTTTACAAGCTACGAGATAAGATTTGGGCACTCTATCGAGCGAGCAGTTAACAAATTAAGAAAGATGTATACCAAAAAAGACACTTGACAACGAATCAAAAAATAAAACACTACAGCGTGAAACCGTTATACATGCCTACTAGCGAAACAGTTAGCAACGGTTACCAATATTTCAAGGACAAGGCAGTTGCATTTTTTAATTCAAGTGGAAATCTATCTCAGCGTCTATAAGTAGGCCTGATCGTGACAAATAGTCAACACACATCACTCGGCTACAGCTTCTCTATTTTTCATTTTATCTAGATTTATGTTGGTATATTTGGGCTCAAATCTCTTAGCGCACAGCGGAAAAAAGCAACCACGACTTCAATGCACGCAAAGTAAAATAAAATCATATAGATTAAATAAAATTACAATGCAGGTTCAATTTGTCTAAAAATTTTAAATCTTTCATAAAATATCTATATAATAAAGCAGCTCAAGTTTTCAAAATGTCCGAAAGACATACTATCTTTGAAAATTGATATTTACTCTCAATTTTCAATCAAGAGTTGAGATTTAATTCTCACAGTCATCCCTCTCATTCTTCTCTCCTCCCACATGTTCTCTCTCTCTCACTCTCTCTCTCTCCAAAAAGACAAAATTTTCTCTACTTGAAAGTAACACCCACATTTTCCTTTTCCATTACTGTTTTATCTTCTGTCCAAAAATTACCATTCTTTGGTTTAACTTTTTGAGACTCATGTAAAGATTTTTTTTTTAATTTTTGTTTATATTTTAGAAAAAAGTTACTTTTAATTACATAAATCTAAAAAATAAGAAAAAATACTAAAGTCAAAAAATACTAAAAATTTAAAAACTCTTTATTTTCAATGAAAAAGTTTTTTTGTGCCGTAACATCTTTGGTTTTTTATACTTATGTTTTGAAAAGCAATTCAAAAAAATGTTTGTTAAACTATTTTTTAAAAAATAGAATTTTTTAAATACCCAAAAATATTCTTAAATTCTTAAAAAGTATTTTCACACAAGGAAAAAATAAAAAGTACAACAACAAGGAAAGTTTTCATCTTTGGTTTTCTATACTTATTTTTTGAAAAACAATTCAAAAAAATGTTTGTTAAATTTTTTTTGAAAAATTGGAATTTTTTAAATACTCAAAAATGTTTTTAAATTCTTGAAAAGCATTTTCACATAAGAAAAAAAATATATAACAACAAGAAAAGTTTTCATACTTTTATTATTATTTATTAAATATAAAAAATAAAAATAATAATTATGAACGTCATGTAAAAGTTTTGACTTTTTTAATTAGAAAATATTTAACATAATAAATGAGATATATCTGATTAAGTATTGGATTTTTTGAAAAGAAGAAAGAAAAGTAGGTTTCTAAAATAAGAAGAAAAATGAATAGAGTAGACACATAACACATGAAAATAGAGAGAGAGAGAGAGAGAGAGAGAGAGAGAGAGAGAGGTGTTTAATTTTAAGGAGAGAGAAGAAGATGATTTTCTGGCAAAAAAAAATACATGTGGTACAAGAGAGAAATGGAAGGTGTAAGAAAAAATTACGATCATTATCTTTAACCGATTAAATGCTGTTGTGGGAGCAATTATTCTTAAATGTATTTTTGGCACTTTCTCATTGATTGTAGGTACCAAGTAAGAGTGTCAGTTTAGTACCGATCCGACACTTAAATATTTCTCAGTGTTAAAACTTAAAAAGCCGATAGTGAAATTTAAATTGTGATTGAATTAATTTTTAAGTATATTATTTCTCTTAATATTTTTTTTAATATGATTGTAAGCGTCTTTTGGTATGTATTAATTTTTTTATATGTTCATGTAGTATTTCAGTATGATGTTCGTGTCATTCGAGATGAATTATATTTGAAAAAATAAGACTTGAAGAGTACTTAATTACTTGAATATATAAGCCGTGTTTTAAGAGTGTTATAAATACGGGTGATACCAAAAAATTCCGTTGGAAGTTAAGTGCTTTTAGGCACGAATTATCCCCTAGTATGTTCATAAGTCTCAAACTAAATATGAGTAATGTAAATACTTGTTCAAAATCTAAACAATTAAACTTATATACACTAACTTAAGTAAAAACTAAACAAACTAAGAACTTTCTAAATTGTAACTGGTTGTATTCATCTGTCAGTTTCAATTCGTTCCGGTTTAATATTTACTGAACCGCTTTCAATTGGAAATTATTTTTTTTCTTTTTCTTAAATTGTGAAGACCAATTTATATTAAAAAAAAATCCCAAATTTAATCGATTTATTCAGTCTATGCATTTTTGTTACATCCCTATTCCGTCGACCATTCAAAGAATTTGGAAAATTGTCTTTTAATACAGTTTTCTTGGACCTTTTTTCTGACTTCACTTTTCTTCATCTGTAGCATCTCTTGTTCTATTTTGATTTGAATTTCTACTTGTGTTAGTCATAGATGAACTTAAAAAAATAAGAAAGTTTTGAATTTGTGTTATAAAATATACAAATTTATTCAATAAATTCTTTTCAATGAGAAACAAATAATTTTTTTTTTTAATTTTCTGAAAACATTATCTTGGCAGAAAGTGGTGCCTCAACCTTCTTTTTGGTTGGTCAGTGCTCAGCCTTAGTGTGCCAAGCGTCGATCTCCTCATGTTTTCCTCTTCTCCTTCCATGAGAATCACCACTTCAACTACGCGCAAGGCTATTTAAGGGGGAAAGGGGATGTTGTGTTAGGGGTATTATTATCCAGAAAAAAGAGTTCTAATCTATAGATATGTTTTGGAATTCTAAAATGCGGGTAAAAAAGAAAATATCATTATTGTTATGATGACATCATTCTCTATCGTCATTCATCGTAAAGAATCATTGATGATTTGAATTTACACGTACTGTGGTACTAAGCATGAGGAGAAGAGATCAAGAAGCAAGGGTTAAGGTTTTGGGGTGGTATGGTGGCAAGGAAAGAGGCGAGGGGTGGAGTGTCTAGGCTTGATGGTAGAGGTGTGGCAATGAAGAAGAGAGTAGGCAAGGGCTACGAGGTAAAGGAAAGGGCGTCAACAGTGGCCTGAGAGAAAAGAAGTGGTGGTGAGTAGCAGCAGCAAGGGACAACAGGTGGAGGCCAGTGATGGGAGTAGGGCTAGGGTCTCTCAGCTTCGATGAACTCGGCCTTCGCTGCAAATATTTTTCAGGTACCATTTGTGAATAATAATGACAATATCATGATATACAATCAGACCTTGAAGAGCATGTGAGACGCTTAAGATTAGTCCTAACTTAGCTCTGTGAGCATAAATTGTATTTAAAGCATAAAAAAAAAGATAAATAGTAATTTTTTTATAGGTGTAGTAAGAATTTTTAAGTCTTGATTGACAACTCTAGCTTTTTGGCTAAAAATACCAAAAAACTAAGGTTGCCCGAATAGTCAAAAAGTCAAAAAGTCAAAATCAAAATACAAACTCCTAGAATATTCTATTCAAATTCTCACTACTCTTAAAATACAGTAATACCCTTATTCATAACTTATTTACTGCAACTACCAATTACATATAATTGTAAATATTAAATATATAAAATAATAAAATTGTCCATTTTAAACAAAAAGCAAAAAAATTAACTTTTTACCTAAACAACTAATTTCAAAAACGCTAGATTAAAAGCTAAGTTACCAAATAACCTACTTTAGATCAAATTTAGTTTTTTTGGCTAAAAATACAAGAAAGCAAAAAAAATTAAAACTAACTTTTCAGCTAGTGGAGGTGGATTAATTAATGGGCTTAAGGCTAAATCCAGACCAACGAACATCTGCGCCGCCTAATGGGGTAACCCATAAATAGTTCAGCCCATACAAGTTAGCCAGTCCATGACAAGTTCGGACCACCCCAAAAAAGAAAAACCCATTACGAGACAGTTTAGTTTAATAAGCCTCGGGCCAAGAGATAACCTAAGAAGACTCCATTCCCGCAACGTCAGTTTGAGAAATGGAGGATTAACTTCCTAAGGCAATTATAACTGCCTAAAGATGAGACAGAACCCCTCATAAACCAAAGATAAGGGATAAGAGGCAGAGTCCCAAGAGGACTCAACCACCCTAGTTTCATTCTCTATATAAAGGAAAGTACTTCATACCCCCAGATACGTAATTTCAATCCAGTTCTTAATTAGAAGTCTCTTAGAGAGAAATCTAACTTAAACATCGAAGTGCTTCTCGGCCAAAATAGGCCGAAAAGCACTAATGGTGTTCTTCGTCTTGCAGGAGTTTGGGAACTCCACGTGCAGGCCACCAATGAGTTTGACAACTAGGAGTTCGGTCCATATTTCTTTTTGGGATCACCAAAGTTAAACCAATCAATGTTGGTTTTGATTGTGCCAACAGTTCACAACACGCACAATTTGGTGCCATCTATGGAAATCAACGATCTCGAACCAACAAAATCATGAGCCAAACTTCTACCAGATTTGCTGAAAGTCATGCAGGGGCAAGAAGACATCCCTCATAGATCAATACTAGTTGTTCCAGAGCGACCAAGGGCGCCCAAATCCCCACAAGAGGTTCGAAGGTGCAAGGATGACGTCTCACATAATGATAGGCAATTGCGCTATTCTACTACGAGTTCTAAAAGAGAGCATCCCTCTCCCTCTTCTTCTAGAGAAAGAGGGAGACTAGAAGTGAGGCTGGCTCGACATAACAGCATCATTGATGATCTTGAGGAAAGAATGATGCGACGTGATAGAGAAATTGAAGAACTCATGCAAAGGATCCAAAGACAAGAGACTCAAATGGATTCTTGTGTAAAGCAATGAGACAATGCCGAGTGAGAGGAGTCCAAACAAAGCCCAGAGTTTTACAGCCTGAATCTCCCCAAAAGGCGAAGACGCAAGGAGCCCAAAAAGAGCCTAAGGAGTACTCGACAAACGAATACTACTATGGTAGAATCTGCTCGGCTAAACCCTCCAAGTGGAGTTAGGCCTAAACAAGTCCCTAACTAGGATCTCCAATTATGGCTAGAGAAGAGGATGGATTCCAAGATGCAGCACGACGATGGCCGAACAGCCCAAGATGTAGCAAGAAAGGCCGTTGAGCACGTCTCAATCTCACCACTAATTGAAGTAATCGAGAATGTGGATCCACTGCGTAAGTACTCCCTATTGAAGTTTGAGATGTATGATGGCAAGACAGATCCGGTAAGTCATATTCGCCAGTACAGACAAGTGATGGCACTTTAGAGCGGGAATGATGCGCTCTTATGTCGCATGTTTCCCTCCAGTCTTGGGGAAATAGCTCCAAGTTGGTTTCACAAGATGGCACCCCGTTTGGTGGTCAGCTGGTAGCAGCTCGATGAGGCCTTCACCGCTCGATTTATTACCAACAATAAGCAACCTAAGAGCTTCGACACCCTACTCTCTCTTCAAAAAAAATGAAGGCGAGACTATTTGGGACTATGCTCAGCGTTACTAGGAGGTATATAATGAGATAGAAGACTACAACGAGTAATTGGTTGTAGGCTCTTTCAAACTTGGGCTACTACCCCAGAGTTGTCTGAGACAATCCCTCACCAAGAAGGCCGTATCCACCATGTCTGAACTAATGGTAAAGATAGAGCAGCACGTCAAAGTTAAAGAGGATATAAGCAAAGCTAAACAGAGCATGACCTCTATCAAACAACCAGAGAAGAAGGACAGGGGCGGAAGGATCAGAAGCCCAAGAAGGACTCCTAAAAGAAAAATGAGTCAATAACCTACCGAGCCCTATAAACGATTTTCAAGGAGCCCTTACATAAACTCCTTGACCAAATAAAAGATAAGCCTTACTTTCAGTGGCCGCTTAAGTTGATCGGCAATCCGAACAGATGCGATCCGAAGAAAAAGTACTATTACCATCAAGATCACGGCCACCTGATTGGGGAGTGCCGAACATTTAAAAAGCACTTGGAGGATTTGGTCTGAGCAGGGCACCTACTGGAGTTCATTAATACTGAAAAAACCGCTCAGGAAGAAAGGCCCCAAACACAAGGCCAGAGACCTGAACAAAGGAATGCCCCTCTTGGGGTAGTAAAGATAATCTATGACACTGTGGAGCCCATTACCCGAGCTGTCATTCGGCACCAAACTAGAGCCCTAGCCCACACGATGAATGTAAATGAGGGCAAGCACCGAAGAATAGAAGAGTGCTCCAATCAAACCCAAGCACAAGGGGTAATCTTTTCAGATGACGACCTCATAGGAATACAATACTCCCACAATAACACCTTGGTACTAACTCTGCATATTGCCAACAATGATGTGATGAGAATATTGGTAGACCAGGGGAGTTCAGTTGATATCATGTACTACAGCCTCTTCCAAAAGCTTAGGCTGAAAGATTCAGCACTTAAGAGGTGTATGACGCTACTAATCGGAATTGGCTCAGACCCTGTATGGGTAGTGGAAAGAATAACCGTGCCTATAAAAGCAAGGCCCGCGACGATGAACACTAAGTTCTTAGTTATCAATCAGCCTTCTACCTACAATGCAATACTAGGAAGAACTTGGATACACAACTTAGGGGTTATCCCCTCAATGTATCACAAGTCCCTTAACTTTTAGATAGGAAAAGAGATAATTGTGATCAAGGGAGACCAGTACACAGCAAGGAAGTGTTTCCTGGCCACAGTAAAGGAAAGAGAATAGTAACCTAAGGTGAAAATCGTTGAAGTAGATGATGGCCCTACCATCTATGATTACAGTCAGACAGCCAAAGAGAAGGTAATTGAGGATTTAAAGAAAGGTTGCATCTCCTCGGTGGATCCAAATCGGTACTTTCTACTCAAGACCAGTATGCCCAAACAGGAAGAAATCGAACTTATTGAGTTCTTGAAAGAAAGCAGCGAGGAATTTGCATGGACTCCCTACGAGATGCCATGGATAGACCCCGAAGTGAATAGCCATCGACTAAACATAGATCCAATGAAGAAACCAATGATGCAGAAGCCTAGAAAATTTGCTCCACATTACGCAGCAGCAGTACTTGAGGAGGTACAACGCTTAAAAGAAGCAGAAGTAATCAAGAAGATCCACGACCTGCACTGGTTAGCCAATACAGTGGTAGTCAAGAAGAAGGAAGGTAAGTAGTAGGTGTGCTCGACTTTACCGACCTGAACAAGGCATACCCGAAGGATTGCTCCCCTCTCCCCTGAATAAACCAGCTTGTCAATTCAACAGTGGGGCATGAGAGGATGAGTTTTCTCGATGCATGTAGGGGATACCACCAAATAGCAATGTACCCTCCAGGCATAGAGAAAATAGCCGTCACTACTCCTCAGGGTATATATTGCTATCGGATGATGCCATTCGGGCTAAAGAATGCAGGAGCCACTTATCAGAGACTTGCCACTAAGATGTTTGGGGAATTGATCGGTGGCACTATGGAAGTCTATATTGACGACATGGTAGTGAAAACGAAACGTCCGAACAGATACTTGGATGACCTAAGGAAGACCTTCGAGATCCTTAAAGCTGACAAACTTAGGCTCAACACTTCTAAGTGTGCCTTTGGAGTAAGCTCTCGAAAGTTTCTAGGCTTTTTAGTGACTCACAGAGGAATAGAGGTGAACCTTGAACAGACAGCAGCTATACAGAACCAAAAAAACCCTTAGAATTTGAAAAAAGTACATAAGCTCATTAGGATGGCAGCGGCACTTAACCATTTTATTAGTCGAGCATTTAATCGGTGTTATCCACTTTTTAAGGTCATGAAGAAGGCAAATCAATTCATATGGGACGATGAGAGTGAGCAAAGCCCTCACCAAACTAAAGCGATATCTCTCCTTTCCACCATTACTGATAGTACCAAACAGTGGGAAGATGTTGTACCTATACCTCGCAGTATCAGCATGAGCGATCAGTGTTGTCCTTCTAAAGATACAAAATAAGATCTAAAGGCCAATTTACTATGTGAGTAAAGTTCTCCTTGACCTAGAAACAAGGTACTAGAAAAATTGTCTCTAGCCCTCATCACTACGTTAAGAAGATTGATCCACTTCTTCAAGGCTCACCCGATCAAGGTAATCACCGAATACCTGCTCCAAACCTTGCTCCAAAAAGTAGACTTCTCGGGGAGAGTGATAAGATGGGTCGTGGAACTTGGGGAGCACGACATAACATTCTCCCTAAGAACAGCAATAAAATGACAAGTTTTGGCCGATTTCATTGCTGAGTTCAGACAAGAAGAGAGTTCGGCTGATACTGGGGGGCGGGTAACGAAACAAATTCCACAAAAAGGAGACTTAAAGGAAGACGCACCAGGAAAAGTGTGAAAATTGTATTTGTATAGCTCTTCCTGTAACAGGAGTGCAGGAGCACGCATTGTGCTTTATAGCCCAGAAAGAGTTCTCATGGAGAGAGTAATTCTACTTAATTTTCAAGCCACAAACAACGAAGCATATGAAGCCCACCTCGCTGGACTCCGCGATGTCAAAGAATTGGGAGCTCAGAAGGTAAAGATCTACTGCGATTCGCAACTAGTTGTTAACCAGTTTAAGGGGGAATGTGTGGCTAAGGACGAAAGAATCCGGACATATGTTTGGCTGGCTCAGCAGCTAATCAAGGACATCCCACACCATGAGATTACGTAACTTTCTTCCAAAGAAATTAGCTATGTAGACTCTTTGGCATACCGTTCCTCAACAGTAAGTTTTGAAGAAAAAAGAACAATTAATGTAGAAATCCTCCAGTATCAAAGCACAGTCGTCTCTAAAGAGAAGCAGGTTTTCTGTTCGGAGTTCGGATCCAGCTAGATGGATCCCATAAAAAACTATTTAACCAAGGATGAGCTCCCATCTGACCAAAAAGTAGCTCACATAATACGAAGAAAGGCACCTCAGTTCTTGGTCTGAAGTTTGGGAGATCTATACAAAAAATTCTTTACAGGCCCATACCTTTTTTGTGTACACCCGAGCAAGGTATAGGATCTACTATTCAAAATTCATGAAGGAATTTATGGCAGCCACACTAGTGGGAGGTCCTTAACCCACCGAGTTATCTCCCAAGGGTATTGATAGCCCTACATGCAAAAGGATGCAGAACAATACGTCTAGAGATGCGAGAAGTGTCAAAGGTTCAGTCCGAACATACACATTCCCGCTAAAGACCTTTCGTCATTGACCAGCCTCTGGCCTTTTGCGCAGTGAGGGTTTGACATAGTGGGCCCCTTCCCAAGGGCCATAGGAAATAGTAAATAGTTGTTGGTTGCCACGAATTACTTCACCAAGTGGGTTAAGGCCGAGCCTTTAGCTAACATCTCGAATTCTAATGTTAAGAGGTTCACATGGAAGAACATTGTTACTCGATTCGGCATTTTCGGAGCAATTATTTTTTATAACAGCACACAGTTCGATAGTTCGACAGTTCGACAGTTCGGTGTTCAAGAACTTATGTTCAGGCTTAGGAATCAAGAACTACTTCTCTACCCCAGTGTACCCATAAAATAATGGGCAGGCAGAAGCAAAAAACAAAACCATCATCAATGGGCTCAAGAAGAGATGTTAGTCCTAGGAAATTCAAGAGGGGGTGAATTGAGTTTTAAAACAATAACAACTATTTTGAAAACCTTTTTCAAAACCTTTTAATTTTTTAAATAAATATAGCAAGAATATCAAGAAATAAAGCAATGAAGAAATTAAAGAGGCTAAGGAGAGAAAAATTGAACAAGACACCAAGATTTATAGTAGTTCGGCTTCTTCCAAGCCTACGTCCACTCCTCAAAACTCTCTTTAAAAATTTTCACTAAGATCGAATGCTTCATAGGCGCATTCAAAGTCTTTTACAACCTCAAGATTATCCAATGAAAACAACCATAGTTTTTTTCTAATCACTCTTGAGCTCTTCTTTAAAGAGTATCACTCACTCACTCAAAGAATCAAGGGTGACTCACCCTTAAGTACAATAAATTTAATATTCAATGAGAAACTCACTCACTTTTTTTACAAATGATTGGAAATAAATGAATATAACGAGGTAAGATTTGGCTAGAGGAGTTAATGAGTAATAAATGCTTTTTTAAAGATTTGAGCTTTAGATTCAAGCAATAAAATAGTATCCAGATCTTCTAAGCTTAAAAAATTAACTCCTTTTATAGCCATCTGAAGTAAATGACCGTTGGTAAGTTGGTGGAGGCAATTAATGCTCTGAAATTCAACCGTTGGA
This sequence comes from Heliamphora pulchella, assembly GCA_032270985.1. NCBI lineage: Eukaryota > Viridiplantae > Streptophyta > Magnoliopsida > Ericales > Sarraceniaceae > Heliamphora > Heliamphora pulchella. Next base: position 13,834 of record JAULJZ010201789.1, read on the forward strand.
GCCAACATGAGATTTGAAATATGTCGCAAAAGTCGACTCAAACCATTTTGGATCGACTCAAAATGTCTAGGGCTTGGATCCTCAAGTGATTGTGCTGAATCATTTCTTCAATGGTGTCGATACAAATTCTGCATCTTCGTCACCCACACGGTGGTGTCGACTCATGAAGCTTTTAGTGTCGACTCAAACATTACTTTAGTTTTCCAGGAGAAACCTTTGGTGTCGACTCATATCGTCTTTGGTATCGACTCATTTTGTCTGGCAAGCTACTGAAATTTTGGTGTCGACTCATCTTCGTTTTGGTGTCGACTCATAAAATTGCAGCCAACCTCGATAGTTTTAAAGTTGACTCATTTGGATCTAGTGTCGACTCAAAAAACTATAGATGGTCTCAATTGTTTGGGGGTCGACTCGAAGTTGTTTGGTATCGACCCAAAAAGCTTGTTCCCACAGGAAACATTTGTGTCGACTCATAAACCTTTTGTGTCGACCCATTTGAATTGGAGTTGGAAATTGTCTTGAACCTCTAATGTCGACCTATTTAGCTTTGGTGTAGACTTATTTTTTCTGAAGTTAGGAATCCGATGGATTACTAGGTGTCGACTCAAATTGTGTTGGTGTCAACCCAAAGTGAATCTTGTAAGGCATGTGTAGATGTCGACTCAAATTCGTTTTGTGTCGACTCATTTTGCTCAACTGGCTGGATTTCAGTCCAATACAAAAGGTGTTGACTCAAACTAGTTTGGTGTCGACTCAAATGAGTTCTTAAAAACATCTTAGTCAAACATGTTAAGGTGTCAACTCAATTTCTCAATAGTGTCAACACACTTAAGAGTTTCAAGCGTACTTTACCCTTAGGTGTCGACTCAAATATCAATTTGTGTCGATTCAAAATGTTCTTTGACAGAGCACAGAGTGTCATTCCATTTGATGCAAAGAGTCTGCACAAATAGCTTAAGGTGTCGACTCATTAGTCACATAATGTCAACACTTACCTTTTTGGAAACAAATAAATAAAATCATTTTAAATCAATTTAGTTAAGAAGATGACTTATTAAAATAATCAAAATCTAATTAAAAATTCATTGGATTAATAATCTCTCCTTTTTGATGATTACAACATTTTGTAGAAAACAGTTAAAAGGGTTTTCAATAAGAGTTCTCCATTTATCACCATACCTTAAACAAGCAATCAATTACATCAATAATAGATTCAACAACAGTGTAAAACACCTGTTCAAGAGAATTTGCAATTTAATTCATAAGCATTTTGAATTTATTAAAACTTGTGCATCAACTCAAAGTGTTCAAGAGACTTAATAGGCAATGATGGCCATGATATTAGGGTCGGTGATTATGAAATGAGCGTAGAACAGTTTGATGAGTGTAGGGTAATGGAGTTCTCGGATCTGGAGTAAGTTCATTCAATCGAGATCGGAGAACAACTCAGAGAATTTCATTTCTATAGAATCAAAAAACTAAAAATCAATGGAGCAGTCGGGAATTATCTTTCGAGTTGCAAACGAGGCGAAGTAGAGATTCTTGTACTTACTGAACTGAAACTTCAAAGTGGGTTCGATTGGAATGACGGTGGAAGGTTCGGCCTTACTCTTCTTCGATTTCTTCTGGATCTTCTATTTCTTTGCTTGCTCTAGGGCTTGAAGGCCCTTCATTTGGGAGTTTGCTGCCGATACCCATTGTTCTTGCCGCCATTGTTGTTGAGGGAAGGAGGTGAAGAGACGAAGAGAGGGGGAAAGAGATGAAGAAGGTGGAAGGAGTCGACTCTAAAATTTGTTGGAGAGACACGGAGAGGAAGGAGATGAACTGACGTTTTGAATGTGAACAATTTTGAGCGCGAATGAGAAAAGAGGGAAAAACTACCTATATATAAACTCTATGAATTGTGTCAACCCTAAATGAAATTGAGTCTACACTTTTCACACGACATTGGGGGTGTCCACATACAAAAATTGTGTCGACACTTTTTACTAGGGTGTCGACATCTTCATCTCATTGAGTCGACACTCTTCTTGAACGAGTCGACCCAAATTTTACCGAGAGCAAGATAAACGAATCAAGTCGACACTATATAGGTTAAGTCAACTCTTTTTATCAATTGTGTCGATACCATATAAATTGAGTCAACTCTGCACATACGCGTCAACCCTTTTTATCATTGAATCAACACTTTTCACACATCAAAATAAAGCATGAAAAGTATTAAAATGCATTGAACATACATGGTTAGTATGACAGTTTAAGTATCAATTTGGAGCACATAGCATACTAAGTTCTCTTCTGATATAGCAAAGTCTTTCTTCATTAAAAGGTTTAGTGAAAATATCAGCAAGTTGGTAGTCGATGCCTACAAATTCAAGCTCAATATTACCCTTTTGTACATGACCTCTAATGAAATGATGTCTAATCTCAATATGCTTTATTCTAAAGTGTTGTATAGGGTTCTTGAATATGTTAATGGCACTAACGTTATCACATTTAATGGAAATATGATCTAAACAAATACTATAATCTTCTAGTTATTGTTTCATCTAAAGAACATGTACACAACAGCTACCAGCTGCAATGTACTCAGCCTCAACTGTAGATAAGACTACTGAGTTCTATTTCTTGCTAAACCATGCTATTAAAGAGTGTCCTAAGAATTGCAAAGTTCTACTTGTACTCTTTCTATCAATTTTACAACCGACAAAGTCTGCATCAGAATAACCAAATAACTCAAAACCTATTCTTCTATGATAGAATAAATTCTAGATTTTGTGTACCTAATAAGTATCTAAAGATGCGTTTAACGACAATCACATGCGATTTTTTAGAATTAGCTTGAAATTTAGCATACATGCATACACTAAATATTATATCTAGTCTACTAACAGTAAGGTAAAGTAGGAATCCAATCATACATTTATATCGCTTTTCCTCTACTGTCTTACCATTTTCATCATTGTTAAGCCTTGTTGAAGGGCACATTGAAGTTCCCATAGGTTTTCCCTTTTGCATATCAAACCTCATCAACAAATCTCTTGTGTCCTTAAATTAGTTGATGAAAGTTTCATCATGTGTTTGTTTGATTTAAAGTCTAAGAAAGTAATTGAGCTCACCCATTATGCTCATCTCAAATTCTTCCTGCATACACTTTGCAAAATCCTTACGAAGAGTTTCATTAGTTGAGTCAAAGATAATATCATCTACATATATTTGGACAATAAGTATATCTTCTTCTTGAGACTTGATATAAAGAGTTGTATCAAATTTTTCTCTTGAAAACTCATTTTCAATCAAGAACTTGCTAAGCCTTTTATACCAAGCTCTCGGTGCTTGCTTTAAACCATATAGAGTTTTGGTAAGTTTGTAAACATGGTTTGAAAAATTAGAATTTTCAAAGTCAGGAGATTGTTTTACAAAAACTTCATCTGAGGTAAAACCACTTAAAAAGGTACTTTTGACATCTATTTAATAGACTTTAAAATTTTTTAAGTGTACAAAAGCAAGCAACATTCTAATGGCTTTCAGCCTAGCCACATGAGCAAAAGTCTCATTAAAGTCGATGCATTCTTCTTGATTGTAATCTTGGACTATCAATTAAGTTTTGTTCCTAAAAACTACTCTATTCTCATCTATTTTATTTCTAAAAATCCATTTTATACCAATGATGGAGTGTTCTTTAGGTTTTGAAATTAAAGTCCAAACTTTGTTTCTTTCAAATTGGTTTAACTCTTCTTACATAGCCAAGGTCTAGAACTCATCATTTTTAGCTTTCTCAAAATATTTTAGTTTAGTGTAGAAAAAAAATGCTAAATTACCTCAGACATTATATAGAGAGGATCGAGTTTTAATACCTTGAGATGGGTCACCAAAGATCAAGTCTTTTGGATGACTATGAGCATACCTCCATTCATTAAGCAAATATGAATTTTCTTGATTGGAAGCACTAACAGCCTGTTGGACTTCATTTTATTGCTCATTTATAGCTTCCTCATGATTTAGTTGTTTTGTTTGATAAAGATGTCCTGAACACCCTTTTCTATGTCAACCAGGTTGTCATCACAAAATTCCTTGGAAGAACCGAAATTAGTTTCATCAAAAATAACATGTATAGACTCTTCAACAAATATGGTACTTTTGTTGAAAACTCTATAGGCTTTACTAGATAAGGAATAACTTAAAAAAATACCTTCATCAGGTTTTGCATCGAACTTGCCCAAAAGTTCTTTATTGTTATTCAAAACAAAGCATTTGCACCCAAAGACACGAATATAATTGATGTTAGGTTTTCTTACATTCCATAGCTTATATGAATTTTTCTTGAGAGAAGCTTGAATCATGGCTATGTTCACGATAAAGCAGGTTGTGCTTACAGCCTCGGCCTAAAAATATCTTGGTAGATTATTTTTACAGAGCATAGTCCTAGCTTTTTCTTCTAAAATCCTATTCTTCCACTCAATAACTCTATTTTATTGAGGAATTCTAGTAGCAGAGAAGTTATGGTCTATAGCACTTTTGTCACAAAATTTTTCAAAATCTTTGTTTTCAAATTCTCTACTATGATCACTTTTGATACTTGAAATTTGAAAACCTTTTTCATTTTAAATCCTCCGAGACAGTTTTGTAAAAGAGGCAAATCCGTCATCCTTATGAGCTAAGAATAGCACCTAAGTATATCTAGAGAAATCATCAACAACAACAAAAGCATACCTCTTAACTCCAAGGGTAAGAGTTCTTGTTGGACCAAACGAGTCCATGTGCAATAGTTGTAAGGGCCTAGAAGTAGAAATCACATTTTCGGATTGAAAAGAACTTCTTACTCATTTGCCTTGTTGACATACATCACAAATTTTATTTTTTTCAAATTTGGTTTGAGGTAAACTAATCACCAAATTCTTTTTTAAGAGTTTTGAAATCAAGTTCACGTGTTCAAGTTCAAACCTTCTATGTCACAACCAACTATTATCACTTAAAGTAGTTAAGCACTTAGTGTCATTTTTGTTAGGGTTGTATACTAAAAACTATGAATTTTTTATTTATTTTAGTATTTAATTTTATTTTAATAAAATTATTTTTTTATTTTATGAGAATCTTAATAAGCAATATATGCAATATCATTTCTTTAATGTTATGCATGGTTGTCCTTTAATCTGTATAGTATTTAATCTGATGTTTAGAGTACGGCTTGCACATAGAAGACCAGATTACTGGTTCTTGCAGAATATAAGTTTGGTTCACAGTTTATAAAGAAATGGACAAACCATGGGTACGACTGTAGCACAGAGTTTTAGTAGGCCTGTCTTGGTTATGGAAAACAGATAATAATGTCGTCTATTGTTCCGACTCGCTGTACTAGTACACTTTGTGTGTATTGAACAGGACCACATTGAGATAATTAATTTTATACTGACTATATAAATTAATTCACACCCCGAGATTATTATGAGTGCATATTCTCTTAATCTCAAAATAATTATTATTTGTATATATTTAATATTTGTTATTTTGATTTATTATAAAGTGCTATCTTTTATGGGTCTATTGTCCTAGTGAGTTAGATATAGGTATTAATTATATGATGAATATTAATTATTGACAGAATTCACATCCCGAATGTTCGGGATTGACGATACCCCCTTAAAAAAGTTTATAAGTTTTGACCTGATCAAACCCTGCAGGTAGATTTAATTATCTGTCGGTTAAATAAGTTAAGCGGAAGGATTTAAGAAATTTTAAAGATGCCGATAAAATTAAATTATCA